>JACXGM010007315.1:0-30915 GCA_016801145.1 Umbra pygmaea
TAATGACAATAGTAATAATAATAATAGGCTATGTACTGAGCAGTGATCTGGAAAATGTACAACAGTAGAAGTAATAAATATTATGAATGGCATGGAAAATTGCTTTACAAGGTCCATTTGAATTCCTCTACATCAGATGTAGAGAGCATAAAGTGACCAGAGAATGTTAGTGCTCAACAGATGGTTTGTGATCAGTGTCTGTGTTCCATGTTGAGCAGCCGAATGGCCTGGGGGGAGAAACTGCCCAAAATTCAGTAAGCTCTCTTTCTTTAGATCAGTACAGAGATTACCAGTGGACTGGACTGAATGACAGAACCATCGAGGGAGATTTCCGCTGGTCTGACGGAAATCCCCTGGTGAGTCTTACATGACCCGTGTTCCCCTTAAATGCAACTACTGTTTACTCCTGAACAAACAAGAGGATGTACAGAACATCACATGGAGGTTTTAAGCCCTAATGTAAATAATAACCAGATTAATTGATATTTGCATACTCTTCCTCAGTTAAATGTGACATTAACAATATTAAAACACCCCAACTTCTTCCTCCTCCATTTGACTATGTCAGCTGTATGAGAACTGGTACCGGGGCCAGCCGGACAGCTACTTCCTGTCTGGAGAGGACTGTGTGGTGATGGTATGGCATGATGGTGGGCGCTGGAGTGATGTGCCCTGTAACTACCACCTGTCTTACACATGCAAGAAAGGCACCAGTGAGTACACCTATAACTACCACCAAGGTGCAGCATAAAAGTACTCCAGGGTTTTAATGTATTTGCATCCCTATCTGCATTCTCTCTTTAGCATTCTGTGGCCAACCCCCTGTTGTAGCCAATGCCAAAGTGTTTGGAAAGACATATCCGCGCTACGAGACCAACTCTATGGTTCGCTACTACTGTGAAGAAGGATTCATCCAGAAAAAGAACCCGGTCATTAAGTGCCTGTCCAATGGCCAATGGGAAAAGGCTTTGATCACTTGTCACCCTGGTGAGAAAATGCATTAATTCTATTGACTGACATAAAAAATAATTGAATAAAGGTGTGATGTCTTTAATGCTATCCTTGTATAATGCACATTAGTTATTTTATCCTCTATTGTGATAATGACACGATGATCCTGCTGTTTGTTCCAGGGCTGACCATCTCTGCAGGGGAAGAGCAGCAGCTCATGCAGCCACCTCATGAGCTCCAGGTGGTGGACACGGCCACAGAGAAAGCCACTCCTGAGTTTTGGGACATCAAGTGGAACTTCTAAGAGGACTGCCCTTCAGCCGCCTTCCATGTGTTCCGTTCAAAGACTGGCCAACCCTGTCCCTTGAATGAGCGGAAGCCTTGTCGAACCATTTCTCTCACACAATTCCCCAGACTGAGTTTATTTTAAACACTAACAGACTTGGGGATTTGGATTTGAAATCAAACAATTACTACCAGGTTAAAGGAGAATTCCGGGCGATTTCAAAACGTAGCTCTGTTGTTTGCATATCAGAAGTGCTGTCCGTAGCGTTACTAACTCAAACAATCTGTATTGCCAAAACCGTGTTTACCTTTTGCTGCCAGTAGACAACCATTACACATTTACGGGGCAAGTTAAAAAGCGTGCTTTGAGCCACTAAACATGTTGAAAATGTCATTACTAGTCCATATCTATTTGCACTGATTCCTTATAATAAACACAGCGAGTTTGAACAAATAAGTTTGTGTACATATCTTAGTTTATTTCCCATTTTCCAGTGAAGTCCACACTAGTCGATTGTCGAAGTCATACAATTCAATATTCCAAAACGTATTTCTTCCGCAAAAAAACATAATTCGCCATATTTTATTTCGCCATAAAATACTTTGATCGGGTGTAAACTGACACTTGCATTCACAGCTCCCAAGAGCTTTTAGTTCAAGAGTTATCGCTCAAAGCACGCTTTTTAACTTCCCCCGTAAATGTGTAATGGTTGTCTATTGGCAGCAAAAGGTAAACACGGTTTTGGCAATACAGATTGTTTGAGTTACCATCGCTAAGGACAGCACTTCTGATATGCAAACAACAGAGCTACGTTTTGAAATCGCCCGGAATTCTCCTTTAAAGATAATCTGTTTTTATTGAATGGCGTATATACTCTAGTGCAGTGTTTCTCAAACTTTTTTCAATATTGTACCCCCTTTAAATTGCTTTTTTAAGCCAAGTACCCCCTGACCAGCGCCGAGTACCCCCTGACCAGTGCCAAGTACCCCCTGACCAGCGCAAAACAGTTGGTAGAAAAAAAGTCTATATAAAGAGATACAATACAGCGCCGGCAGTGATAGATTCACTAAACAACAACCTTTTTTAAACAAAAACATTTAAATGCTACATTTCATATTTTTAGAATCCATCACTTAATTCAATCATTATTATAGTATAATTATTTTAGGAATTATGCATGACATGTTTTTTATTAGCATTTTTGCAAATATTTCATGCATCCCCTGCAGTATTCCAAAGTACCCCTAGGGGTACACATACCCCCATTTGAGAAACACTGCTCCCTATAATTTTAGTGCAGTAATTAATATAATGTACAAATGAATCCTGTGTGTTTTGTATTTAGGCACCTCTACTTTGAATGTGGTAACTGCCTAAAGTATGCAACCCATTGTCTCCACCAGATGCTGGGTATCTTATTTGGTGATGCTCTGCCAGGCCTGTACCGCAGCGATCTTCAATTGTTCGTTTTAATGTACAGTATTTAGTTCAGTAGGGTGTTTATGTTTCGTCAGACATTTTTCTTTTGTTCATTAGCATCAACTCGAGAGGTCTTCCTTGGCCTACCAGGTCATTCATGATTGCTAAACTTACCAGTTATTTACAATTTTTTTAAAGTTATCTTTTGTTTTTGATAAGCATACGGTTGATTATTTTTTAGCAAATAACAAGAATCTACTTTCCAGCACAGTGTCAGTATTTTGGTACCCTGAAAAAATGGTAGTATATGTATTACTGTCTAGTATCATTGAGTTCAATTTAAAAAATAATAATAAATTGCCCCTAAAACCTCAGCTGGTCTGATATTAACTGAAGCCACTTTCCAACTATAAGAAATAAACAAAGAATGACAATTGCATTGTTTTTAGAAGAAAATAATTTATCAATCCATATCTTAAGTTCCCTGAACCCAGCGCATTTTCTGAAAATGTCATCCTCTGGTGCTTTGTTTATCAGGTGTTTTACAAACGTTGGACAATAGCTAGAAGACGTTATTCATTTTAATATGCTGTACTATAGCCAGAATCCAACGTTTGTTATCTTTATAGTCTCTTAACAATGTAATCACTAAGAGCTGCGAAAGAACTTGATGAAAATGTCAACAGTGGGATTTCAGGTTTTATCTTGTGATGAATGTCTCCATAATGCCTCAATGAAGTCTATGTCATGAAAGCACTACTGTATGTTGTTATTGGTTTTTATGCAAAAGGGGATGAATTAAAATGAAACAAGAAAAATGAAACCTTATGTTGTAAACTAGTGTGATTTGTGGAATGTAATTGTTTTACTATTAAATAATAAAATGACTTGATTAGTGTGTATTTTCCAAGTAAATTCATTATTATTATTTTTTCTAATATAGTATCTTTATACTATTTAATTTTAGTATCATCTTTATTAGAGAATCTATGTGTCTATCTTCTCTAGTATTTCACAGCACTCTAATCAGCTAAGAAGCTACAAGCATTGTATGAATGACAAAATGAAAGTTACAAAAATGTAGAAAGCCATGTACAGTAGTTACATGCAGAAGTACTAAGCTCAGAAGAGTAGAACATTCTGTTGATGTGATGAAAAAAACATGAAGTCTTTAAGGTTACCTCTACATACTGTAGGATTGCATAGAAGCACATTTTCTTTTATCTTTTAGTGTTGTTAAGGCACCAGTTCCCAGCCTTTTGATCAATTGTATCTGCAAGCTCTACGTGCTGAAACCCGTTAGGGTCACTATCAGTTTTCACAACTTTACAGTGTCTTGAGGTTTTAAAGCCAGCTTGAAATACATTCCACATGATACTGTCTGGTCTCTGGAAGCTACCTGTAGCAATAGGCTCCAAAAACACGCAGGGTCTTGTTGGGGTACCCAAAGGTACGCACCCCAGCCTGAAGAACACCACCACAGTGCTCTCTAGGTGAGGTAATGGGGAAGCGCACACTGCCATCCCTCAGCCAGCCGCCATCACAGCGGTCATAGCGCATGAAATGCCAGGCTGAATAAAGCTGGCCAACCAGAGCTACAGCTGCTCCCTCATCCTCACATGCATGGACTGCCTCCTCAAATGTGAATGGCCCTTTAACAAAAAACACAATACCTGTAAGAGAGGAAACAGTATACTAGATTAACACCTGTTACAGCAGTAGATGTATTACTTACATAGATATTTATTTCAAATATATAGTCATTTATGTTTATTATGAACCGCTGGAAGACATGTGAGCTTTCTTTTGCCCCTGTACTTTTTTTCAAAATGTTGTGGCACCGCCCCATCACTTTCAACGGAGCCCAGGATCAGATGGATATATTTTGTTTAATAATAACAACGTAGAAAAACGTTTTGCAATGGTAAAATATAGCATACATTTCTCAATATTGAACATGTTCATATACTGCCTTTTAATTTCAACCCATTTGGCCTGTTGAATATAACACTTCCAGAAGACACATGCTGAACTCAAATGTTGATTGTGACTGGTGGATGCACAGAGATCTCCACCAGATACATCTCCTTAGATACATCCAAAATACCCTTAATCAGAATCGACTCAGAACGTTCTTTCTTTCTTGCTTTGCTTCCTCTCAAGGCTGCTTGAGACTGTGAAAGCACAAATCTGTGCAAATTTCATGGACAGAAAAGTATGTCAAATCAGTATTACAGTTGTACAATAACACTAACACAAATGGTCTTATTCATCACAAATCTTCCATTTAGCTGCCTATATTTGTAGTTATGTTAGCTAGCTTGCTAGTTAGCAAGCTTAGGCTATATTATTATTATACAGTAGCTCAATTGATTCAGTCATGGATCCAGCTAGCAGGTAATATTTAAAGTACAGTAATAAAATAATAACATAATAAAATAAAAATAAAGTAATGTTTTTTCTCATTGAATACATTTTTTTGGTACAGGAAAAAAGATGGATGCCAGCTAATTCACTAAGGTATGGATTCTAGCACAAACATAACTTCCTTTCATAGACCAAGATAGTCATCATGGTGACTTTTTTCAGTATCTCATAGGGACAACTACTGGCACAAATGGGTCAGGCAAGGCTATTTACAATAGGAGTGTTAGTGGAACTGACAGTATTTTTGTCTGCTTGTTTCAAATCTGCAAAATAGTTCAACATGCCGTAGTTCCACTTTAAGTGATACAAGTCAATATAATACAATGTATGGAATGGTAATATAATTTTAAATACCAATTTTTGTATTGATGGAGACAATTTTGGGTATTGATGAGTAATTATGGAGACACATGGAGAGGCGTGATTGGGAGGAACAGTCTCCCTGATCTAAACCCGAGTAGTTGTTCATTGTTGGACTTTTGTGCTAGTCATGGATTGTCTCTAACGAACACCATGAGTTGGATCAGGGTGTGGGGGAAGAATCTGGACTGAACTGGTAGGCCCAAACGGGTAGTGCGGGTAGAGTGGGAACGTCTGGAGGAGGCCCCTGTCCGACAGATCTTCAACTCAAGCCTCCGGCTGAGCTTTTCGTGCATCCCTGTGGAGGTTGGGGGCATTGAACTTAAGTGGACAATGTTCAAAACTTCCATTGCTGAAGCTGCGGTGGGGAGCTGTGGTCTTAGGGTCTTGGGTGCCTCAAGCGGCGGTAACCCACAAACACCGTGGTGGACACCAGTGCGTGGAAGTTTGGGGCAGTGCTAAAGGAGTGGCAGACCGGGGTGGTGGTTCCCCTGTTAAAAATGGGGGACCAGAGGGTGTGTCACAATTACAAAGGTATCACACATCTCAGCCTTCCTGGTAAAGTGTACTCCAAGGTGCAGGAAAGGAGGGTTCGGCCGGTAGTCGAACCTCAGGTTGAAAAGGAACAATGTGAATTTCGTCCTGGTCGTGGAACAACGGATCAGGGCCCGTATTCATAAAGATTCTAAGAATCTAATTTAGCTTAAAAACTTTTACGTAGGAGTCTTAGCTTAAGATCGATTCCAGACCCATCTAAGATCAACTCTGAGCAAGGAAAAGACAAAAACTCTTATCTTAGTGAGGAGGCGGGGCTGACCCTGTTGCTATGTATGACACAATCTTTTGAAGACTGTGATTGGTTGGTTGTCCAAGAAGGAAAAAACTGAGCGATTTTAAGTATTCTGTGAAACTGTCACCGATTTAGAAGTAAAGGATCCGTGGCACGTTCACAGAATTTTCGGCCATTCCGTGAAAACGTGGTAGTATCACGTATTTCGGAGATCACGTTGAATAATTCGGATGTGGGTTCCATCAATTACTCCGACAACAAGCTGCTATATTCTTAAATGCAGTTTTTTATGCCTGCAAGGTGGGAATGTCCAGTGGAAAGGAAATGAACTGCGACACAATAAGAGGTTCTGAAAGTGCTGTAACTGTTTGTGTGATCACTCTGCTTACAGAAGGTTGTGACAGACCCAAGTCATCACTGCTACATTTTTGCATTTTCCCAGTTGCCAAATATCTTAATGTAGTGATTACTTTCATTTCTGGCACTATGACATTTCTGTGTCGGAGATGTTAACGTGTCTCTAATAAGATCGGTCACAAACATGATCCCTGCACGATCTAGTCTATAGCGTCTTATTGACTCACTATCATCCATTGTCTGCAACACATTTCTTCTCCCTCTTCGTAATTCCGCCGTTTTCTCCTCTACTGAAGGAACTCTTAAGCCTCTTAAAAGTCCTTGCTTGTACTCCTACCAATTTTGGCCTTAGGACCTTTTTTAAGAGTTAAGATGCTTTCTGAATAACTTTTTTCTTTACTAGGATTTTTTTTAATTTTAAAAGTAAACACCCACATTTCTAAAAATTTTCTTAGAATTTTCTCACTAGGAGCTACTCTTTGCATTAAGATTCTTTATGAATACGGGCCCAGATTTTCACTCTTGCAAGGATCCGGGAGGGAGCCTGGGAGTATGCCCATCCAGTCTACATGTGTTTTGTGGATCTGGAGAAGGCGTATGACCATGGATAAGTGGACAAAGATGGATGGATGAACTTTCAAATTGAGTGGATTAATTTTAATGATTGACTATATATGACCTTTTAGTCTATCAGCTAGTTTTTCCATTGTGTTCATTTTAACTTGGTGATCCACCACAGCAAAAATACTGATGCCATGCCAAGAAAAAATGTAAAATAATTTAAAGGGTTCATTAGTATGACTTAAGACTATCAGTAGAAATGTAATTAGTGTTAACCGGTGGGGTGGGGGGACCTGGGTGTACGTCTTGTAGTTCTGGAAACCTTCTGCGTTTAATATGCACTTTACTGTGCTCACTGGAACCTCAGTTCCTGTTGCCATCAAGACTTGATGCAGCTCTTTTGCAGTCACTCTAGGGATTTTCACAACCTGTCTCAGAATTCTGTTTGCAGCGGTTGAAAGTTTCCTTTTCCTGCCCCGTCCAGGTTAAGGTTCCTTTAACTTTGAACTTGCAAACTATGCTTCCAACGATGCCTCTGGGAACATTCATTGCCTACACTATGATTTTGTATTCTGTTGCAATGATTTCTTCTCTTAACTTTTTGGACGGTTCTTTATTTGTCTGCCATGTTTCTAATATGCAAATGCAGTAAAATGTGATACTCAACAAACCCCTAGTTAGATAAGGTATTTAATGTGTTCCAGCTCAAGCACACCTGGTGCACCTAATGAAGATCTTGATTAGTTGCATCAGTTGTGCTTTGAGACAAAACATGTTTTGTGCTGTAGTAAGGGATTCTATTCAGGGGGGGTGAATCATTTTGAGATTGGTGAAGTCGTTATGAGTTGCATTTTCACTTAGATTTGGTAATACAACTTGAATCATTTATTGTGTTCAGCTATTTTACTTGCTTTGGTTTGATTTGTTAATTGCAAACAGCTCACAGTCTGAACATTTTTAAAATAAATCCGATTTGCAATGGGGGTTAAATAACTTTGATTAGAACTGTATTTGAGGAAATTGCGAAATATGATAATGAACATTTTTATTGAGGTTTTATTTTTATGATTTCAATGGACTTTCTGATGCAACTAAAGGGCAACTAGACTTGTTTACAAGTAAGTGTGAACAACAGCTTTTATTGTCCATTTCCATCTTCTTTGGACCATTATCTAGCCCACTGATATTGCCAAAGGTTGCTATGGAATATTTCAGAAACTGTGCTGAAAACATGAGCAGTGTTTTGCCAATACTCCAATGTACGTAATTGCACAGCCTCATATTGATCTATATCCTTGGTTCCACATATTATATAATATACTGCCCCACTCAGTTCCAATTTTCAGCATGAACATAAAATAAGACATTTGGCAAGCACTAAATATTTGTGGGGACAATGCTGACCTGAAGCTATGGAGGTGAAGCAGAAGGCATCAAAGTGGTCCTGGATCCTGTCCCGGGGGCCGTAGCTGCGAATGCCGGGCAACAGCGCCTTTCCCCCACATTCTGCTCGTGGATGCAATATGGGGTACTGGACTGTCCCGTCATTGAGCCATCCTGCATTACACCAATCCAGCCCATCTGTCCAGGCTACACAAGCAATATACAGTACTATTAGTGAAACTTAACCTACCCAAACAAAGTGGTTTTGCTGGACTGTACACTCTTAGAAAAAGATAGTTATTTGTGGAGGTTTCTATCAATAAATTAGATCTGAAGCAAAAATTTGAAAGGCAGTGGCAGCAAAAACTGTCCTATCCTGTTGGTAGTGTCTTTTACACTGTCCTGTGACTTCCATGACTTTCCCGGGACAGTCAAACACTGTCCTCTACACTGTCCTATGACTCCCATGACTGTTCGCCCATGACAACCACAGCATACAGTTACTCTGCCCACTCCACGGGGCTAATCCATACTCCAACTATGTTAGTATTGTAATAGTATGTATAAGTGTGTATTAGTTTTGTAATGGTGTGTATTAGTGTTGTAATAGTGTATATTAGTTCTGTCATAGTGTGTAAATGTGTGTATTAGTATTGTAATAGTGTGTAATAGTAATGTAGTAATGTGTACAAGTGTGTAATAGTGTGTATTAGTATTGTAATAGTGTGTATTGGTATTGTAATAGTAAGTAATAGTGTGTATTATTATTGTAATAGCATGTAAAAGTGTATTAATATTGTAACAGCGTGTAATAGTATGTATTCATGTTGTAATAGTGTGTAATAGTGTGTATTTGTTTTGTACCAGTGTGTATTAGAGTGTATTAGTATTGTAACAGTGTGTAATAGTGTGTATTAGTGTTGTACAAGTGTGTAAAAGTGTCTATTAGTATTGTAATAGTGTGTATTATTTTTGTAATAGTTTGTATTAAGATTGTAATAGTGTATAATAGCATGTATTAGTATTGTAATAGTGTATATTAGTATTGTAACAGTGTTAAATAGTGTGTATTAGTATTGTAACAGTGTGTAATAGTGTTATTAGTGTTGTAATAGTGTTTAATAGTGTGTATTAGTGTGGTAATAGTGTGCATTAGTATTCAATTGTAATACACACTATAACAATACTAATTCACACTATAACAATACTAATAGACACTGTCCCGGGATAGTCATGTGAGTCACAGTTCGGTGTCTGGGAGTCACAAGACAGTGTACAGGATACTACTAACAAGACAGGACAGTTTTTGCTCCCACTGTTTCTCAATTCACTGAACAGGGTGGTTATACCATGAACACCGCTAGTCACACTGGAGAACTTGCATACACAAGGTCAGACCAAACGTGAGATTTTATCGCAGCCTATGCTCACGTTCAAATTGATAAATGCCTTGCTTTGAGTTTTTTGGCACAGTCAGGAATCGAACTGGCAACCTTCTGACCACTGAGCCATCTGACAACTCACCACACAGCAAAGAGCTGTAACTCACCACACAGCAAAGAGCTGTAACTCACCACACAGCAAAGAGCTGTAACTCACCACACAGCAAAGAGCTGTAACTCACCACACAGCAAAGAGCTGTAACTCACCACACAGCAAAGAGCTGTAACTCACCACACAGCAAAGAGCTGTAACTCACCACACAGCAAAGAGCTGTAACTCCCACACAGCAAAGATCTGTAACTCACCACACAGCAAAGAGCTGTAACTCACCAGACGGGAAAGAAAGCTTTGTAAATTCAAATATTTGTTCAGAATATGTGTAACATTCTAGATGGTTCCAATAAGCACACTATTTGCCTGCAGTTATTTCCAAATTTCAGTAGTGTCCTTCATCACAATCTCAGCAAGGTCTTGGACAATGATTTATCAATTATACATACTGTAGGGGTATCCAACCAGTGTAGGGTGCCATTAAAGTCTGAGGTCAAGGCCACCCCAGCACATTTCAAATTGTCCCGTCAAAGCGCTTAATGTATTACTGATTGAATCTGAATATTGAATACCTTTGTATAGCTGTTTGAATGTTGCCAGTGTGCTGTCCTGTTCACTGCAAGCCACTTTAGCGTCCTGGTAGTTAAATTTGTAGTGGCCATTTTTGCTCTGATATGGAAACACCAGTCCTACAATTAAATAGAAATGTATGTTGATGTTCAGTTACATAATATATCCAAAACATTATTATTGATTTCCAATAACATTCACAACCACATTGCATCTAAACGTTCAAAAATATCTTTCATTTTAACAAATCATCTAAATGTTTATCAAGGTTACAAGAATCATTAGTAACCTTGCATCCTCAAAGCAATGACGACACTCTCATCCTCGATTCCGTTGATCAGCTCACATCGGTAAATGCCATCGTCGTCCAGTTCCAGGTTGCTGAGCATTAATGTGGCATCCAATATATGAGCCTTACGAAGCGAAGCTCTTTTCCCTAACAAGCCATAGGGTTTTTGTGCTTTTCCATTTGTAATCATGATTATGTTCTCAGATCCTCGACTATAGGGTTCCAGTTTGGTCCATTTCACCCGGTAATGGTTAGGTTTGGATTGCAGTGTACATGGCAACGTGGCATTACCACCCCGCTGGCCAATTACTTCTCTACAAACAGGTGGCTCAATAAGATATTTCAGCTTCTTTGGTGCTAAGGAAATTAGAACAGCTTTATTATAGTATTATTATTATTTCTTTATTTCAGACCCATAGGTCCATATCATGTACAAACAAAAGACAACATTTAAAAAACATACAGGCTGTCATTCCAATGTTTGTGAAAACAGGAGAAGTACCTTGTATCACTCAATGTAATATTATTGAAGACAAAATACCTTATATAATCTGAAGAAATATGATGCATACCTTGTCTGCTTGGGAGATAAATAGCTGACGTGAATTTTAAACAACTTGTAGTTAGCACAAAAATAGCGGCAAATTTCATAATGAAATAATCCACCCTCTCTGACCCTGCAAAATAAAAACAACATCTCATGATTTAGATATTGACCACTCACTCTAGATATTCTTGGACCAGGGAAGCTCCACAGAAGCAGAGATAATCCAAAAGCTCTCACCTGCAGTTGTTGATGAAATCCAGATATTGGTCTCAAGAGAGTGATAACTCTTGGTGGGGTGTTCAACCAAACATGACTGTTTTCTGTTGAAGGGACACTTTGCAAGCAAAACGATCTGCCTTTTTCTCGTTCTCTGAGTCCCTCTTCGACAATGGAATCACTTACTCTTTCTCCAAAATCTCTCTCTCGTTCTCCTCCCCCCTTCCTCAAACCAGTGCTAATATGTCCCAGACTGTGGTGGACAGTGCAAACAGGGCTGTTCGCCTTTCTGCTCCAGATGTTAATGAGGATGTGATGTGACAGGGTGCTATTGTTTGCATCTGCCTCTATATTTTGCTCGTCGTTACTGATGCAGACTTGTGCAGACATTTTCACAGGGTTTGAGCTTAGAATGCATCTCTGTAATATACAGTAGTTTGAACAAATTTCAAAGAAAAGAAACATGAATTTCGAAGATTTTGTGATTTTTCAGCAACAAGATAGCTTGTGATCTTAAAGCCCTATTGATGACATATCTGCCTGTATACTAAAAGCATTGCCCTTTTGTTACTGACACCAAGGCAGGGGGAAGCTGTGTGAGACTAGATTCCTTGTGGCCCCAGACACAAGGGCAACATTGTGACATTGTGAGGTCTACACCAGGAGAGGCCACAGATACACAGTGTACAACTGGCACGGTACAACATCCCACGGAACACGAACCCAGCACACAGCACAGGGCACAATCACCAGAATTTTAAACACCTGTCTCTCATTCCCTTCCCTCTATATAAACCCTTCACTACTATGGCCTCGTTGTGAGGTATTGTATCTTCTTGTTTCTACTGAGCATTTAATATTGAAATAGTAAACCTGTGTATGACCCCGTTCTGTTTCCCGTATTACGCCTTTTGGATTCTGTTTTCTGTACTATAGCTGCGCTTCCCCGTGTATGACCTTGCCTGCCTTTATTGACTGCCTCGTTTGGATTTGGGATTTATGATTAAGGATATTTGTGTTGGACCCTGCCTGCCCCGCGACTCTTCTGGATTACAGATTGTACTGACTGCCTTCTCGTGTATGACCTAAGCCTGCCCCTCTATACTCTTCTTGATAAAGAGTATTCTTGTATCCCTATATATCTTGTGGAATTATTAAACTCTCTGTAATAAAACTGTATTAACTATACTCAGAGCCTCGAGTGTTATAGACATTCATGGTTCTTTATAGACCCAAAGACATCAGGCAATAGCGGGTTCACAAATAGCAGGAGGGAAAATGTTCCACTTCCACTGTCCCTTCTCCATTGTTGTCAGTCATCAATGGAACTCTTTCTGGGTCTTCCATTTGTGGCAATTAGTATTCATCCGGACATGTTTAGGTGACAATTGTTCCCACTCTGTCCTTCTTTCTAGCTAACTCCATCTCATTCTGTGTTTCTCTCTTAACATACTTTAACCACACTCTTGTTCCTTGCTTTACAGGGCCGGCTTCCGCATTGACCTAACAAATCAACACTTAGGGCCCCCAGACAAAATATGTTGACTTGGTTTTGATGGAAATGTTGATTTAGCAATTTCTAAATACAGGGCCAACCTTGGCAATTTTGGCACCCTAGTTGAGATTTCTGGATAGTTTTTTATTCCTGCTTTTAAGCAATACATTTTCCTATTTAAAATGAATTGAGGAAAGGTTTAGCCATCTAGTGAGGTGTAGAACATGGTGAAAAACAAACAAGTTGATGGCACACACTATTGATATGGCATACTAGGGACGGCAAAAACATACAAGATGGCGGCACACACAAATTATATCAGCATACAAGTGAATATACTGTATATTTTAGCATAGAAGTTCCCAAAATCTGTTTCTGACCACATTTGAGGTGAGAAATAAGCTATCCAGTTGTATTAGAGCTATAAGGCCTAGTTAAAAATATGTATTGTGCACTGCCAATAGTGCAAGTTAGCTAACAGCTTGCTGCGTCAAGCTTATGGGTTCAAAAAACAATATTGTTTTGAATTGTTAAAGTAGCTGTAGCTTGCTAGTGTCACAATGTCTGTAGACTCCGTCCTTGTTCTGTGTCACTACAGGGTGGTTTCTCCCCTATGTGTTTTGTTTTGGTTTTGTTTTCCGCTCTTTGTGTCACATGATCCCGTCACATGTTTTGGTGAGCCTATCAGTTCTGTTGTTTGGTCCACACCTGCACATCCCTAGTTAGTAGGGTATTTAGTTCTGTGGGTTAGTTTGTTCTGTGTAGTTCATTGTTTCTTGTCAGTTCTTCCTTGTTTCCAATAAATATATGTTAATTGAAGACGCGCCTGCCTCCTCATCCTTGAACCGTGACAGAATGAACTACCCGCAACTGGAGGCAACGTCTTGTTCCAGGGTTTTTTTCGCCTGGTGGAAGGTGTGAGAGCTGGAGGAGCTGATCTTGCCTCCACCATTATACAAATATGGGGTTAATTTATAAGTTTTCCGTGAAATGAGTACAAACAAAGTATCCTATACCTACTGCCTAGGAGGGGTTGTAGCCACTACTTGTGTTTTCGTTATAATCGCTAAACAAAACACTCTTTAGCATTGTGATTCAAAATATTAGAAAATGTTTGTTTATTTGTAAGATCCTGTTCTAGCACTGTTTTTTCCATTGACTGTTTCAAATATTGAACGTTCTTATTGCTGAGTTGTGGTTGTTTCACCTAGTTTCTCTTAAATGTATACACTCACTTTAAGTCACTCTGTATAAATGACTAAAATGTAAAAAGGTAATTATCATGAATATTAACTTGCTTTAGCTGCAAAAATTACATTTATTTACATTTACACATGACTAGAATTGCATTAGCTCATCTTTTTGTTGCCATAGGAGTGGGAACTTGGGTACACAATGACGTAAGGGTGAATGTTTTTATTTTCCTTTAAAGATATTTTGGTGGATGTTTTTTATTATTCTTAATTGGATAACAGTAGCAAGCATGGGTAGGGAGACAGGCATTTATCCCATTGGACCTGGCCTCCAAGGGCCCTTATTCTTTTCCATTTTAAAAAGAAATTACCCAACACTGTGTAATGTGCTGTTAGTAAAAAAAGTTATTTTGTTCTCTTTGATATTGCTTTGTTTTTTCTCATGTACGCTTAGGTGAAATGTCTGATACAAATCCTGACTCCTGGTTTTCCAAGAAGCTAGAGTCCTAGGATTGATAATATAATAATAATACTACAATTATTTTTATAGAGTGCCTTAAAAGCAGCTTCTCAAGGCGCTTTACATAATAGAACAAACAACGTTAAAATACAACACACACAAGGATAAAAATCAAGTAAAAGCTAACCAAAAAAAATGCATTTTTTAATGAGATTTAGTCTGTGCATCTATGATATTTGGAGGGAGTGCATTCCAAAGCCTAGGAGCATAGAATGAGAAAGCCCTGTCCCCCACTGTAACGACCAGCCCAGTGTGGGCTGGCATTACCATATGAAATATGAGGAAAGGACTCATAATATTTATAGTTATTGCCTTTTGTATTTTATACCAATGCATTGCATTGTAGTGTTTAGTTGTTTTATGCTCTTTATGTATACTATCCCATTAAGTTTATATGACACCTCTCTTTGGTTTGGCCATTTCTAGGATAGGGTTTAGGTTAGGTTAGGCTGGTATTGTAACGATTGAACCAAGGAAACAGTCTCAATATATAATAGGTTGTCTTTATGTTTGAAAATATATACATACAACGGATATTCAGAACAAGCGAGGTCCAATACACAGGGCATGTTGTCAGAACGGTCAAGGTCCGTTACACAGGGCTGGTTGTCAGAAGAGGCAGGGTTTGGTACACAGGGCAGGTTGTCAGAACAGGCAGTGTTTAGTACACAGGGCTGGTTGTCAGAACAGGCAGGGTTTGGTACACAGAGCTGGTTGTCAGAACAGGCAGGGTTTGGTACACAGGGCTGGTTGTCAGAACAGGCAGGGTTTGGTACACAGAGCTGGTTGTCAGAACAGGCAGGGTTTAGTACACAGAGCTGGTTGTCAGAACGGGCAGGGTTTAGTACACAGGGCTGGTTGTCAGAACGGGCAGGGTTTGGTACACAGAGCTGGTTGTCAGAACATGCAGGGTTTGGTACACAGAGCTGGTTGTCAAAACAGGCAGGGATTGGTACACAGGGCTGGATATAAAAACAGGCGTGGTCCGGTACACTGGAGTGAATCTATAACAAGGCAGAGGCACAGAAGGATAATCCAAGTACGGGTAAACAGGTAAAGAATAAATCAGGGTCAAACCAGAAATCCAGGAGAATGAAAAAAGGCTCAGTACGTTGCAATCGTGACACAAACAATACCTCACAAAGGTTGAATGGAGTGAGGAGGCTTTAAATGCTTACAGGGGTGCACAGGTGTTCAGTATTCAGGTGATTGAGACCGGGCTATGGGAATGCGTTCATGTGAATTGGGATTATGAATGTTACCAGGGTGATCAGGTGTGTTCAGAATTGATGTAGACCCAGACGACGTCACAGGTATCTTGTAGATCTGATGATTAATGATTACGTTCAGCAGTGTTCTATCAGTTAGTATGCTCTTGATATATGGTGGCCAAACTAGAGAGAGGTGTTGGTCATTGATTTTCTGTTCATGATGTTGGAAGGCTGTCCGGGAGTTACTCTCTCTAAATATAAGTTGTGGAAAGAGTGTTGTTGAAGTTTGGAAGTTTATGTGTATGCTCTGTACTTGTATGTTAGCTGTCAGGGTTTATGCCAATATTAGAGCATAATAAGCTATATAAGTATACTCATTGTGCACTTGCTTCAACTGTTCAGCTGCAACTGCAATTCATGTATGTTTCCCGGATTGTCCATTAAAAACAAGCAACAAGCATCTACTGCCTGACCTGGTCTCCCTCTCTCTACACCACACCAAAACGTGACACCCGCAGTTTAGACATTAGAGCTCCTAATTTATTGTACACTTGCACACTATGAATGACAATATCCTACACTTGCTTTCTAACTTTTTAATATATTTGAATCAAAATTTGAATGTCATTTAGCCATCTAGAGGTGTGCAGAGGTATTGTAAGGTTTCTAACATAATCTATGAACCTACTGTCTATAACATGAATGTTAACTTTGATATTGTTTGGCTGTTATTTAACAGATATTTTAGGTTACCTTTTTTCTCCTCTCTTGATATTGAGATAACAGAGCAGGTTTGGCATACCAACCCACCAGCCTTGATGTAGTATCAGTTTTCTGTGATCACTGGTGCATGACAGTGTTGACGAAAGCTGTGGCACACACAGCGAGGTCATGGAGGCATTTAAGAGACAAAGACATGCATATCTGCTGTTCATCATCTGGAAAAATACTTTTTCCCTCAAGTTAAAGAACATGTATAGCATGTCTTGGAATTTACTTAACATTTTTAAAGACGTAATGTTTTTGCATTACTGGAACGTTTTAAACACGATCAAATATGCCACCTACTCTCCATTGTTAATGCTACACAAGTAAAAAAAAAGCTATTTAAATAAATGTAAAAACACTTGAATAACATTGTATAGTTAGTGCCTTGCAAAAGTATTTACTATTTCATCATTTAATTTAATGACACATTCTGCTTGATTTATTTTATTGTGTGTGGGAAAAACAGCAGTATATCATCATGATGTAACCAGTTTTGCTGGTTCAATGTCTGTGATTTTAAGCAGAAAGATATTGAAAAGAGGCTACCAGTATAGCTATAGTCACATGTTAGGTCGTTGTTCACCTGGAATTGGATGTGACTGCAAAAACAGATAACATTAAGACAGTAAGTATGGTGTTAAATCTTCTGACCAGTAACCATAAGGTAGGTAGATTAGCCTCCTTAATAAGGCTAACTAAGTAAGTTTTTTAATAAGTAAAAAACAAAAAATCTGTTGTCTCTCCCTGAATAAGGTAGTTTTTTATAAAATTGAGAAAGTGTTCTTGGTAAAAATAAAAGGAAATATATGGAAAATGTGATTTCTGGGATGTTTTCTAAGTACTTCTTGCAAGTTGTGTAAATAGATTCAGATATGGTAGTACCTAGCTACTGTTGGTAGATCATTTGACTCGTCACCAAGGTTGACTGGTGGTACAGTAAACACTTGCTTCACAGAGCTGTGGGTAGTGGAGCACAGCCAGTTTATCTTGTAAGCAGACCACAGCCAAATCCTTTGAGAATACAGGCTCTGGGGATTTATGTACGCAAAGCGAGAGATTGCTTGTTCAGTTTCTTTTGTTTTAATACGTGGGGGAGAAATTTCTTAATTTTTTTGCTTTTCGGGACCAGTTAAAAAAAGAGAACAGGACAGGCAGGGCAACCCGTATTTACATCCTCTTTGTATGGTTAATGGATTTGAGTGGTTGGAGCCAGCTCATATAATGGCTTTTCAGTTGGTCAAATGATTGTATTGCACATTCATATTGGTAACCTCACCAAGCACACAATGGATTGGTTGGGTACGATTGTTCCAGAGAAAAGTGAAATATCTGTTGTTCTATCCCTGATCAAGGCAGATATCCTACATTGCTTCCAGGTCATTGCTGAAAAAAGGAATGTGTTCTTAATTTTAGAAGGGTTCAAATGGCTCAATGGTTAGGGCAGGGGTGGGTAAACATGTTTTTGAAACCAAACGAAGGGCTCTATATTATATATACCTTGAAAAAATAGTACATGTTATTTCATTAAAATAAGGCGGGTACTTTGTTTAAATTTAAAACTATTGGATCTTTCATAACCAATCGCTAAGTTTGGTCGTGACGTACTACAACTCAAACTAGCGCAGGAAATCAACGTCATCATTCTCAGCTCTTCCTCTGTTCGCTGATTGGACCAGTAAAAAATTGTTCAGAGGAAACCCAAGAAAATGCCGCAAACCCAGATGTAGTACTGAAGGAAAATGAAGTACGTAGGAGGGCAGTGCCAGGCTAATATAGAGCCAAAGAATAAAAAAATGTATGTTTAATTTTTAGTTAATTATTGTAAAGTACATGTAAACCATAATCAACATCACTCTACAATCTATATTGGCCTACTATCTGTAATGTTCAAAATAAAGTTGGCAAAAAGTACCCAAAATTAGACGCAATATCTCTGGATGTGATTAACCCACATGGGCAAACCACCCCTTATTATTTTCAGCAGAAATAATCATCTTTCCAACAGTACAAAGCATTCGGTTCTAGCATGTACCGTCTGGGAGATATGACGCATTTACGCGCTTAAGCATCGATTGACTTTGAAGTGTAATTATTATTTTTTATCACATTGCGGCCCAGATGTGGGCTGTACTTTGCCCGCCCCTGGGTTAGGGAGTCAGACTTGTAGTTGGAAGGTTGCCAGTTCAATTCCACACTGTGCCAAATGGCGTTGTGTCCTTGAGCAAGGCACTTTACCCTACGTTACTCCAGGGGGATGTCCCTGTATTCATTGTAAGTCGCTCTGGATAAGAGCATCAGCTAAATTACTAAAATCTAAAAAGTTGAAAGTAATGGTTAAAAAAGGGATTATGAATATAACAATTGCATTAATTCTATCAATATCGGACACTTGCAAAAAAAAGGAACTCTAGGAACTGATGGCAGTGTAGTTTTATGTTTATTTTACCAGGCAATTTAACTGAGAATAGATTCTCATTTGCAGGAACGGCCTGGGGAGAAGTGCGGGGAGGGAAGCGGATTAATGAGCCGAAAGATAACTGGGGATGATTAGGTTGCCATGCTGGTATGAGGGCCAGATTGGAAATGTGTCCAGGTCAACGGGGTTAACACACCTACTTGTACGAATAATGCCATGGGATCTTTAGTGACCATAGAGAGTCAGGACACCCTACACAAGGAAGATGTCTCCATCACTACCCTGGGGCATTGGGAATGATTGCCCCCTACTGGCCCTCCAACACCACTTCCAACAGCAATGAACAGTGGAATACAGGGCGCTATGCTTCTGGCTATGCTGCAGTCTGAAGTGTCAATGTGTGACTACATACATTTGAAGTTGTAATTATTTCTTTAGGGACAGAGGTCGGTCCTCAAGTTATAGGATCTGGCCAACTCTATTAATGATATTGTTTCATCATGTATTATCTGCAGTCATGGTGAGTGGCTTGACCTACAGTATGTTACCAGCATGTTGCAACCATTTTCCAATGTTTTTTTATTCATCTTCTGAAATAAAGTTTTTGGTAAATTAAAGAAGAAATGTAGTGTTACTGTTTATTAAACAAAAATAATGTGACAATCTTGAAAGGGTTCAGATTTATCTAGTTTTGTCACGGTACCCGCCTGGAACATATAGAGTAAGGACAGGCGCGAAGGAGATGCAATATCGAACGTATTTAATATCAACAAAGACTTAGTGAAACAAAATGCCTCGTGGGGCAAAACAGGAATTACTACAGTTACACGATATACACGTAAAAGGGAAACATTGACCGACAAGAGACAGGGAGGAACACAAGGGCAAAATACTAAATCAAACAAGGACTAACTTAAAACACCTGGGGAGTAATCAACTAAACTGGGATCTATAGGTGAACAGAAACATGTGACACGACATGGGAGTAACCAAACAATGACGTAACTGAAATACACAATAACATAAAGCAATACTCGAAACAAACACAAGGGGGAACCAAAACACGATACATGAGGGAGCAAACCAGAGACAGGACACACACAGGAAAGCAACTCAAAATAAACAAAGTCCCTTCCCAGCCCATTCAGGGCTGGACGTTACAAGTTCATAATAAAAGATGTAATTGAAAGTTACATTAAGGACATAAATAAATATACTTTTAGCTGTCAATATTAGAATATATAACACAATTTACCATGTTAATTCATTCCAATTTTAGAGAGTAAATTGTGTTTCCAGTAAAAATAATATTAATGATAACATTACTTACTGAAAATGTACAGTCCTCATCTATTAAATTGTATAATTCTTTAGGGGTCAGGCATCAAAATGGATCTCCTAACTTTCAGGATAGTTTCGCAAGTTTGGGCATGAAGATTGCTAGTATAGATTATAGTATAAAAGCACATGATGTTCAAAAGTTCTCTCATGCTAAATTATTTAAATTACTAAGAGTTAAACATGAGAAGCCATGTTGAGAAAGCAGAATTGTTTGTTGTTTTTGAACAATAAGGTAATTATCAGTTCACAATAAAACTGGGCACATTCGATTAGCATGAAAACATATCCCAGAGTATGGTTGACTCAAAACCCATGTGTTATTAACCCCTAGGTTCATTTTGCAGAGGAATTGTCCTTTAACCCCAGAAGACAATGTAGGTTTCGTCAAAATGAGACAATAACCTCCAGCACGGACAACAGCTATCAGACATTTACTGATAAGGAGCTGTTCCATAAATTGCATTACAACCTAGCCCTTTTCATTTGAAATAATTGACTGAGATAGCTGATGACATACTGTGTAACTTTATATTTAAAATGTCAGACAAAGAAAACTTTTGTAAAGCAAGTGAAATTTCACAACTATCACCTCTCGTAATAATGTAATAAAATCTGTTATCAACAAAAAATTGGCTTAGCTAATTTACAGGCTGAACATTTCTTTGGTCCCCTGAAATTATTTATGTTCACACTTGCATGGATTTCCTTTCTTTGAAACATCATTTACATGTGGATCAACTTCCTATCTATTAACCTACAGCTCTGCCCATATTTATATTTTTAGTCCCTAATGTTGGCAAAGCACAAAGTACCAGATACAATAAAATATCATATAGTCTGGCCGAAAAATACTGTATGATGTCTTTTATTGTAGGAAATGTATTTCTGCACTTGTTCATGATGTACAATGCAAAAACCTTTTGTACTGCAAGTATTCAACATTGGTGAAGTAAAACTCCTTGTTTAGACATGTGAAAAAAAATTATCCACCAAGGTCAGAAGAAGTGTGTATTTGGTGCCCCCAACAACATCTATTGTTATTTTAAAAAATACTCATGTCTCGGGACCGTGGTACAATAAACAAAAAAATTGCTCAACAAATTGTCACACCACCTAAATTTAGAGAGAAATTGACTTATATATGCTAAAATATATGTCAATTAGTTTATTTTTTCTTCAATATTTCATTCCACCCAATTTGTCATGTCCATCTTCCCTTCAAGCCTTGTGTCTTTGGCAACACCTCTCTGGTGCCACGGTATCGATGAAGTTTGATCACAAGCTTCTTCCAAGCATTTGTCGCTAAGACGCTGGATTCTTATCACACTACTCATTCAACATGGAAGCATTTAGTTGGTACACATAGGCAAGGTTTTACATGTTAGGTAACAATAACATCTTTATTGAATTCACAGGTGCCTGACCAGCACAAAAAGAGTCACATGAGAAAACGTTATAAAGTAACTGTGTCCTACTATTTACACATCTACCCTTGGAGGCACTATACCAATTTGTGTCGCCTCGTGCAGACCCCCGTGTCAGAGTCGGAAATGCCTTGACCAGGATTCAAACCCTGGCCACAGTGAGATTTACCTGAATTTGATAAGATGTGGTAGCGTTTTCTTTTGAACTGGACACTGTTTCTTTAATATGTCATATTGTAGAGTAAACTTTGATTTGCTTAATTTCTTGCTTGTACTCTGCTTAACGGGGGTGGTGTCTTTACTCTTTTTTTATGGGGCGGTTATTATTGTTATTATTTATTTTTGGTGGTTGTTTCTTTGTCAATCAATCAATCAAATTAGATGGTGGTAGGTGGAACCTAGGAAGAAACCTAGAGAGGGGTCAGACTCAAGGGGGTGGCCAGTCTGGCTGCACCGGGTGGGGGACCTGAAGGTACACAGCTGTGTAGCATCAATAGAGTTTGGTGGTCTTAGGCAGGGAGAATGCAATGCACCAGCAAATCAGGGTGGGCACAGGATGGGGACAGGAAGGTGTCATCAGGCCACATGGTCCTGAAGCATGTTCCAAGGGTTTGGGTCCTCCTAGGATGAACATGACATCAGAAACATTAGAGTGGGCATACCTTGGGTCTAGTACCTTGGTACAACTCTGACCCCAAAATGAATATCTAAACTGCCTCTCTTCCCCCATCACATTTCAATGAGTCTTAATTGGATACTGAGAAAGGACCTAAAGACCGTAGTCCCCCGGCACATAAACTATTGCAGCATAACATCTGGGGCTGAGACGGGGGGGACTGGAGATGTGGTCCTGCACAAAGATAACCTTGGGCAGAGGCAAACAGGGATGATGCAGACCCACCCACATTTCCAAGACCACAACTACCAAAGGGACACGAACAGACTGCCACCAAACTGAGACGGTATA
Source organism: Umbra pygmaea (assembly GCA_016801145.1). Taxonomy (NCBI): domain Eukaryota; kingdom Metazoa; phylum Chordata; class Actinopteri; order Esociformes; family Umbridae; genus Umbra; species Umbra pygmaea. Next base: position 22,986 of record JACXGM010007315.1, read on the forward strand.
TTCCACAAATGTGGGGTATCATGGGGCAACATGAGCAGGCCAATGACTCGGCCCCTGAGTAGCGTTGGAGCGAGGAAATCCCAGTGTAGAGAGAGGAGCCTACCAGGCAAGCCAGCAAGGAATGTTCATCAAGTGCCGCCGTTCTCTTTCAGCCCCCTAGGCCATAATATACTATATCATAGAACTTACTGGAGGGATGAGTCTACAGCATAGATGTAAATGTTGAGACTGAGTCTGTATCTCTCAAATGGGTTGACAGATTATTCCACAAAATTGGAGCTCTATATGAGAAAGCCCTTCCTCCAGCTGTTTGTTTACAAATGTTAAGAACAGTAAGGAGGCCGGCATTTTGTGAACATAATGTACGTGAAGGTATGTATGGCAGCACCAAATCAGACAAATAGTTAGGGGAAAATCTATGTAGTGCATTGTAGGTTAACAGTAAAACTTTTAAATTAGCCCTAGCCTTAATGTGCTGCCAGTGTACAGAGACTAGAATTGGAGTAATATGTTCAGCATTAACTGAATTTTTTTAGGATATTGTCTGGGTAGCCAGAAAAGAGAGCATTACAATAATCCAATCTTGAAGTAACAAGAGCATTGATCAACTTTTCTGCATGTCAGCAATCAGCATAGGAGATCCTGGTGCCCCCTCTGCTGGCGTACCCGGGATCCACCGCTCGGTGTCCCCTGTGTTCTGAAGCCACCGTTCCACTCCCAGCTCACACCCTGGATTGCGCACAGCTGGGGCCACTCAGCAATTAAAGAACTGCCTATATAATATATGGTGGAATATGGTGGTTGTGGGTTGTTGTTTGCATGTCAGAGTAATTTATTGTCTTTATTCCGCTTACCTGTGATTGCAAGGCGTTCACCCTCCTGTTCCGTTCAGTATTCAACCATCCACCTGAGGGACAGAACGTGGGTAAATGTCTCGTCCACCTTCGTCAGGGGACCAGGACGGCGAGGGAGTACGCCTGGAGTCCCAATGGAACGACCGGGCACTAACCGACCACTTCTGGTGCCATCTGCGGGAGGATGTCCGGTGAGTGTTGGCCTGCCGTGATGCGTCAATGGGGTTTGATCAATTGGTTGATATGGCCATCAAGCTGGACAGCCTCCTGTAGGCACGAGGGTGCACCAGGAGTGTGTATGCTTCACTATGGGCGGGTCTCCAGGACACACAGAGGGGACCAGGATCAGTGTACTTTCTGTGGCAAACAAGGACACTATGTGGCCACTTGCCACCTGCACCTGTCGGGTCCTGGAGATGGCAGCACAGGCACCCTTGGTCCATCCCAGGTATCTATTCCCTCTCCATCTTGTAACACACAAATGACCATTGTTGTACAATTTTCTGAATATCCCTATCCAACCCGTTTAAGGCCCTTGTCAATTCGGGGGCAGTGGGGAACTTTATAGGCACAGAGCTTGTGTGTAAATTAGGTGTGCCATTAGTCAAGTCAAGACAAGTCAGTTTATTTATAAAGCACATTTAAAAACAGCAGTTGCTGAACAAAGTGCTGTACACAGGTAAGAGTACACACATCTAACACAACAAAATCATACAGGACAAATTTCACAGTAAGATACAAATCTCCTTATGCTGACTCAAATGCCAGAGAATAAACTCTTAATATCCATTAAGCCTACTGGATAGACCACTGCCCGTGCAAGCATTATAACGCAGACCGTTAGGGTCTGAGTTTGTTAGATATGCATCCATACCTGTTCTCATGATCTGTCAGGGTAACCGCATAACGTTCAATGTCCTAGACAAACCGTCATCACCCATGGTGTTAGGCTATTCCTGATTATCAGTTCATAACCCCTCTGTTTCCTGGTCCAACAGATCCATTGAAGGGTGGTCAGAGGGGTGCCTGGGTAGGTGCGTACCGGTTTGCTGAGGGCCACCACAGTGGAAAGTCCAGACAGTGCCTCTGAACCTCCCATTCCCATTGAATATCCGGACTTTGCCCGTGTGTTCTCCAAACAGCGGGCATCCAAATAACCACCCCATTGGCCCTGGGATTGTGCCATTGATCTCAAACCAGAATCGCTGTTGCCTAGGGGTCATGTATATGCTTTGTCATATGATGAGACTGAGGCGATGGAAACATACGTCTCAAAATCGCTGCATCAGGGGTATATACTTCTCTCCTCTTCACCTACATCTTCAAGCTTCTTTTTTGTAAAGAAGAAAGACGGGGGTCTACGCCCATACATAGACACTCGTGCCCTCAATAAGATCACAGTCCGATACACTTACCCCCTTCCTATATTTCACAGGGGATTGAGTCTATGCATGGCTCTCACTTCTTTACAAAACTAGATCTCAGAAGTGCCTACAATCTTGTACGCATCTGGGAAGGACACGAATACAAAACCGCATTTAGTACAACGTCAGGCCACTATGAATATTTGGTCATGCCATACGGTCTGATGAATGCTCCGGTGGTTTTCTAGGCATTCGTCAACAAGAGTTTCAGGGACATGATTGGGCGTGGGGTGTTTGTGTACATCAACGACATTCTGGTGTATATGGGCACGTGTCCAACATGTCAGACTGCTGGAGTACGATTTATACATCAAGGCTAAAAAATGCTTATTTTTCCAGTCCTCTGTCTTCCTCGGATATTGCATTTCTGGCTCATCCATGTGGGGTTATGAGAGCTTGAGCTATCGCACCTCGAAGTTAGTCATGTTTTTTCAACTTTTGCTTTTTTAACTAAACACATTACAGACAGGAAGTAGGACATGAAAATGACAAAATAGCGACTCTGCAATGATGTAGCTGCACAATACCAACATGGTACCAATGTGGTTGGAAAGAGGGGGTTCCACTGATAAAATAATGCCAATGCAAATAATCAGTAGTGGTTTGTCCATGTGGATTAATGACAGCTGGAGATATCGCGTCTCAAAGTTGGGTACTTTTCACTAACTATATTTTGGTAAACTAAAAACATTACCGACAGAAATCAGACAAAAAAATTACAAAATAACATAGCTGTTTTTTTATGTATAGGGAAATTGTAAATATATGCAGGCTACTGTACATTTAAAAAAGACCATTCAAGCAGCTCATTTTTCCTCATGTTTTTGAGAATATACTGTAGGGGTGAAAGCTGTAGCTGCTACTAGTGTGGACTGGATGGACAGCAACAAGCGTTAAAGCAACAATGGGGAAATGCTGTCCCCTCAATGCTAATGTACTGTAAACCCTGGTTGGATAAGGATTCAAAATTGGACATGAAGATGAAATCTGAATCAGAGTTTCAGTGTTAAAACTGATCAAAATAATTGCTGTCTGTGGTTCTATAAGGGCTGTGGCAATAATTTTGAAAAATAATAGCTCGTAGCAACATGGAAAAAAAACAAAAAACTAGTTCATTTTTGGAACTGTGAACTTAGTTCAAGAATTTGAAGTATGAACTATGAACTGAACTAGTTCATTTTAAAATTTGTGAACTGAACTATGAACTAGTTCATGTAGAAAGTGAACTTTCCCAACACTGTGGTAGACTATGGGGGTTGTGGGTTGTTGTTTGCATGTCAGAGTGATTTATTGTTTTATTCCGATGCGTAACAGGCTTTATTTTTGAATCAGTCCAGTATTCTGTTCTTCTAATAAAGCTACAGAACTCGATCTCCTGCTTTTGGCTCTGTTCCTTCTATAATCGTGACACTGCATCATTCTTTGACAGAAAGTTTGACAGAATGTTTTACATATTCGTCAAAAGAGAGCTCTAAGTCCATTGTAACACCAAGGTCTTCTTCATTGTTTTCTGTAACTGTAAAACCATCTCTTTTCATGGCAGATTTGACAGCAGGTCTCTTTGTTTTGGGACCTAAAATGAGAATTTCTGTTTTTTCAGAGCTTAGAAGTAAATAATTTTCTGTCATCCAATTCATTATATCCAGAATACAGGCCTCCAGGGTGTACAATTTTGGGGCTTCTCCCTTTTTCACTGAATTGTACAGCTGTGTGTCATCAGCATAGCAGTGAAAGTTGATATTGTGTTTCTGGATGACATCAACAAGAGAAAACATATACACTCACCTAAAGGATTATTAGGAACACCATATTAATACTGTGTTTGACCCCCTTTCCCCTTCAGAACTGCCTTAATTCTACATGGCATTGATTCAACAAGGTGCTGAAAGCATTCTTTAGAAATGTTGGCCCATATTGATAGGATAGCATCTTGCAGTTGATGGAGATTTGTGGGATGCACATCAAGGGCACGAAGCTCCCATTCCACCACATCCCAAAGATGCTCTATTGGGTTGAGATCTGGTGACTGTGGGGGCCATTTTAGTACAGTGAACTCATTATTATGTTCAAGAAAACAATTTGAAATGATTCGAGCTTTGTGACATGGTACATTATCCTGCTGGAAGTAGCCGTCCGAGGATGGGTACATGGTGGCCATAAAGGGATGGACATGGTCAGAAACAATGCTTAGGTAGGTCGTGGCATTTAAACGATGCCCAATTGGCAATAAGGGGCCTGAAGTGTGCCAAGAATACATCCCCAAACCATTACACCACCACCACCAGCCTGCACAGTGGTAACAAGGCATGATGGATCCATGTTCTCATTCTGTTTATGCCAAATTCTGACTCTACCATCTGAATGTCTCAACAGAAATCGAGACTCATCAGACCAGGCAACATTTTTCCAGTCTTCAACTGTCCAATTTTGGTGTGCAAATTGTAGCCTCTTTTTCCTATTTGTAGTGGAGATGAGTGGTACTTGGTGGAGTCTTCTGCTGTTGTAGCCCATCCGCCTCAAGGTTGTGCTTGTTGTGGCTTCACAAATGCTTTGCTGCATACCTCGGTTGTAAAGAGTGGTTATTTCAGTCAAAGTTGCCCTTCTATCAGCTTGAAGCAGTCGGCCCTTTCTCCTCTGACCTCAAGAATCAACAAAGCATTTTCACCCACAGGACTGCCGCATACTGGATGTTTTTCCCTTTTCACACCATTCTTTGTAAACCCTAGAAATGGTTGTGCATGAAAATCCCAGTAACTGAGCAGATTGTGAAATACTCAGACCGGCCCGTCTGGCACCAACAACAATCCATGCTCAAAATTGCTTAAATCACCTTTCTTTCCCATTCTGACTTTCAGTTTGGAGTTCAGGAGATTGTCTTGACCAGGACCACACCCCTAAATGCATTGAAGCAACTTCCATGTGATTGGTTGAGTAGATAATTGCATTAAGGAGAAATTGAATGGGTGTTCCTAATAATCCTTTAGGTGAGTGTATAGCGGGAACCTTTTTTTCTGACATCATTGGTATGGTAGATTGTGAGTCAAGAAGGGCATCCAATAACCTTTGAGTTGTCATAGAATTTATATTGTGGCTCTTAAATGTCCCCGCTTAAGTTCCAATTGGAAAAACTGATGTGACAGTAAATGTAATCAAATATTGGTCCATGAGATGAAACAAGGTATAATGTGTGACTATGAAAGTGTGTAGGTCCTGAGATGTGTTGGACAGAACCCACTTAGTCAAATAGTGCTGGGTCAAGATTACTAGGCCAGATAAGAATTCAGGGAATTCATTAAGAATTGAGGAGAGGCCTCATTAAGGGTAATAAATTCATCAGGCTTAAGCCAGGTGTTACGTCCCCCAGTCTATGTACACATGTACACATGTATTTTCATGTATTTTTATAGTATGTATTGTTTTTGTTTTGTGTTCCTGTTTTCTGTGTGTTTGTCTTTGCTCTGTGTGTCTGTTCCCCACAGGTGGCAAAAATCAGTCCTAATGAACATTTATCAATGACTCCTCCCTTCCAAAATCTGGTGCTCCTGGTCCCAGTCATCACATCACTCCCTTCATGACCTTCCACAGTATAAATTGTTCCAATTGAGTTAAGACTCTCTCTATTTGCCTGTGTGTTAGGTTGCTCTCTGTGAGCTGACTCTGTTGTGGGTCTTAGTATAGTACTGTGTTGAGTGTGAGAGTGTTTGAGTGTGAGAGTGTTTGAGTGTGAGTAGTGTGAGAATGTGGTAGTGTGGGTAGTGTGAGTAGTGTGAGAGAGTGAGAGTGTGAGTAGTGTGAGTAGTGTGAGAGTGTGAGTAGTGTGAGTAGTAATTGAGTGTGAGTAGTGTAAGTAGTGTGAGTAGTGTGAGTAGTGTTTGAGTGTTTGAGTGTGAGAGTGTGAGTAGTGTGAGTAGTGTTAGAGTAGTGTAAGAGTGTGAGTAGTTTGAGTAGTGTGAGAGTGTGAGTAGTGTGAGTAGTGTGAGAGTGTGAGTAGTGTGAGTAGTGTTTGAGTGTGAGAGTGTGAGTAGTGTGAGAGTGTGAGTAGTGTGAGTAGTGTGTGTAGTGTGAGAGTGTGAGTAGTGTGAGTAGTGTTTGAGTGTGGTAGTGTGAGTAGTGTTTGAGTGTGAGAGTGTGAGTAGTGTGAGAGTGTGAGTAGTGTGAGAGTGTGAGTAGTGTGAGTAGTGTTTGAGTGTGAGTAGTGTGAGTAGTGTGAGAGTGTGATTAGTGTGAGTAGTGTTTGAGTGGGAGAGTGGGAGAGTGTTTGAGTGTGAGAGTGTGAGAGTGTGAGTAGTGTGAATAGTGTGAGTTGTGGGAGAGTGGGAGTAGTGTGAGTAGTGTTTGAGTGTGAGAGTGTGAGAGTGTGAGTAGTATGAGGAGTGTGAGAGTGAAAGTAGTGTGAGTAGTGTGAGTAGTGTGAGAGTGTGAGTAGTGTTTGAGTGTGAGAGTGTGAGTAGTGTGAGTAGTGTGAGTAGTGTGAGAGTGTGAGTAGTGTGAGTAGTGATTGAGTGTGAGAGTGTGAGTAGTGTGAGTAGTGTGAGAGTGTGAGTAGTGTGAGTAGTGTTTGAGTGTGAGTAGTGTGAGAGTGGGAGTAGTGGGAGTAGTGTGAGTAGTGTGAGTAGTGTTTGCGTGTGAGAGTGTGAGTAGTGTGAGTAGTGTGAGAGTGTGAGTAGTGTGAGTAGTGTTTGAGTGTGAGTAGTGTGAGTAGTGTTTGAGTGTGAGAGTGTGAGAGTGTGAGAGTGTGAGTAATATGAGTAGTGTGAGAGTGTGAGTAGTGTGAGAGTGTGAGTAGAGTGAGTATTGTTTGAGTGTGAGAGTGTGAGAGTGTTTGAGTGTGAGAGTGTGAGTAGTATGAGTAGTGTGAGAGTGTGAGAGTGTGAGTAGTGTGAGTAGTGTGAGTAGTGTGAGTAGTGTGAGTAGTGTTTGAATGTGAGAGTGTGAGTAGTGTGAGTAGTGTGAGTAGTGTGAGCAGTGTGAGTAGTGTGAGTAGTGTTTGAGTGAGAGAGTATGAGTAGTTTGAGTAGTGTTTGAGTGTGAGAGTATAAGTAGTTTGAGTAGTGTGAGTAGTGGGAGAGTGGGAGTAGTGTGAGTAGTGTTTGAGTGTGAGAGTGTGAGAACTGTGAGATTGTGAGTAGTGTGAGTAGTGTGTGAGTGTGAGAGTATGAGTAGTTTGAGTAGTGTGAGTAGTGTAAGAGTGTGATTAGTGTTTGAGCGGGAGAGTGGGAGAGTGTGAGACTGTGAGTGTTTGAGTGTTTGAGTGGGAGAAGTTTGAGTAGTGTGAGTAATGTGAGTAGTGTTTGAGTGGGAGAGTGGGAGAGTGTGAGAGTGTGAGTGTTTGAGGGTGAGTGTTTGAGTCTGAGAGTGTGAGTAGTGTGAGTAGTGGGAGTAGTGTGAGTAGTGTGAGTAGTGTGAGTAGTGTGAGTAGTGTGAGTAGTGTGAGTAGTGTGAGTAGTGTGAGAGTGTGGTAGTATGAGTAGTGTGAGTAGTGTTTGAGTGTGAGTAGTGTGAGTAGTGTAAGAGTGTGAGTAATGTGAGTACTGTTTGAGTGTGAGAGTGTGAGTAGTGTGAGAGTGTGAGTAGTGTGAGTAGTGTGAGTAGTATGAGTAGTGTGAGTAGTGTTAGTAGTGTGAGAGTGTGAGTAGTGTGAGTAGTGTGAGA
>JACXGM010007316.1:9522-22665 GCA_016801145.1 Umbra pygmaea
CCCCCCCCCCACACACACACACATATTTTCCTCCTACCCCTTTCTTCCTGTGGAAACAGGAGGATGACTTTGACTGTGGTGGTGCATCCGCTCTAAGCCCGTCTCTGTTGGCCATGGTGATGCTCCAGCTAGCTCTGGTGTGGCTGCTGACCGGACCGACGTACCCCACCGTTTCCACGTGACCTCCAACAATTCCGGTTGCCCCCAGCAACTAGCATGCAAGCAAAGCAACTAAAAACGACAAACGTTAAAACACAGTTCTTACAGTTGTTTTTTGACATTTGCGTTTCTCAAGGGTTTTCATTACATTGCTTTACCTGGGGGAGAGTGAAATGAAGGCAAACATATGCAGGATGTTTGAAAAACAAGAAGTGAGAATGTTCACCCCTGGCACTGGACTTTTTCCCACCAGTTATGTGAAGTTAGGGGGACTGAGGTGATTATTAACTTGCGAACTTTGACCTTTTTTTGGCTCAACGACGACAAACCTCGGAAAGGTAAAGGTTGGACTGCCTTATCGTGCCAGGGAGAACGTGGATGGACCGCTTTTTCCTTAGGTTCTTTTGGGAGTTTTGTGATGTGCACTTTTGAAGAAGAACAGCTTGATTTAAATGTAACACTGCCAGAAAAAGTGTTGCCGGTAAAACCACATGTTGTTTTTGTCAAATATTTATTTAATTCAAAGTGTTTTGCAGTGGCTTGATACTCACTATTGACTTTTCTTTTCTTGAAGTTGTATTATGAGACACAGACATTTTGATAAGGAAGACAGAAATTGTATTTCTTATTTTAGAGATGTGCTGTTGGCTTTATTATTTTTGTTCTAACCTCCTTTTAAATAGTAGCATTATCCTTCAGCCCTCAGTGACTGAAGGACATTTTGAAAATGAAGGAGGGATAGGTGACTGAAGGACATTTTGAAAATGAAGGAGGGATAGGTGACTGAAGGACATTTTGAAAATGAAGGACTAATAATTATGCAAAACCTTTCATTTCACACTGCGGTCCGTGTGGAGAATTGTCATCGAGTTAATTTACATAAACGCTACATAAACAAGGTTTTATCGCCACTCACTACCCAAGTTTGCGATGCTTGAATGATCCCATTCTCCTTGTGGTCAACGATTTCTCTTTTAAACCTGACAAGAACATCTACATGGTCAGGCCACATCTTTCCGTCTTTGTGTCCGCACCCTCTGATCTTATCGCTTTGTCAAAATTCACTGTTGATTAGTCAGAGCGCTAGGACGATAGTGGGTGCCACTGGGTCGAATCTCTAGTGACTCAGACCACCTCTGTAGTTCTTCGTGTTTGACTGTGGGGCTATGGACTTGAACACGTCTTGAAATGCAGTCTATTAATTTGATGTTTTTAAATAGTTATGAGGATATTGCTCAAGCTATTGTTTGATGTTGCTTCTATTGAAATTGTCTTTTTTTATTTATTTTAATGCATTATCGCAAATGGATATATAATGTAAAGAGTAAGAGGGATGTAGAAATTATAGACTGTGGTAAATGGCAGTGTATTTGTGCTGCTGTGTCTATTATTTATTTGAGCAAAGTTGGATATATTACTCATATTTTAATCATCTGTAATAATCTTCCAATGATATGCCCACAATTCATGAGTACATTTTACCACAAATCTTTGCAAGGTTAAATTCCACATAAAATAGAAATAACATCAGTCCTGTTGTTATTCATGCATTTGGGGTGCCTTGGTGTTGAAAAAACAACTTAAATTACTGAAGATGCTCAGTCATGTAAGATATGTGTTATTGAGTAGTTTCATCCAGACTGACTGACACAGTGCACTATAATATGGTATACATCTGCTTACTCATTCCACCACAATAATAAATGGGTCAAATAATAAATTAATTACTTTTTTATATTTTATGTAGGTGGAATTTTAATAAGTTAAAAGTTGGTTAAATTAAACAAAGTGCCCTCTAATGTAGCCCTAATGTAATATCATATATATATACGTATATATATAACAATTAATTAAAATTTGCTCAAGTGCAACTCATTACCTTCATATGTTACGTTTTTGTGCTCTGGTGTCTTGTGGTAGAAAATGGTGTGGGTTATGATTTATTACATCACTTGGCCCGTACATAAACAGTCTAGAAATTAAATTTATAAAATGTGAGAAGCTTGAGTTTGAGTCCCCGTCAATGGAAGTTATGACAAATTTAAGATGAAATCATCAAACCATTTATGGTCCTGTTCATTTAGCACTTACTGGAAAGGGAAAGTTCAAAATAATTAGCTTGTGGCCTTATTTTCACACTTATTTTGTAACTGATCCCCATAAATTGTAATTGTCTGTTGGAAAACTCTTAACATTACTCCCCACCAACTCATATTACATCAGAAGCTTATTCAATTGGTGAAATTAAATGGATTTCATAAATTACAGATTCCACAAACTTACACTACCTTATAGAAACATATTTTGCTGAATCAAACATCTGCTAGGCATTTCCCATTTTCTATGGTCCCTAGACCCATCAATCATTATCAGCTAACTACCGGTATTATACATAGGTATATAAGTGATAGGAACATAGGTTGGTTTTAATTATTAAACATGGTCACAAACAGTTTTGGTAGTATTATTTTCATGTTTATATTGATTGTATTTGTTATCTTATAACAAGACAAACATAATATGCTCTCCTTTTTCCATTTGTAATTATTTGTATCATAGAATTGAGAAGGTTCAAGTAGGTCTTGATCTGAAGATTTTTTGTGTTAGTTAATCCTAATACTGGGATATGTTGGGCATGGAATTTACCTCATAAGAGCTAACAAAGTCATTTAAATAAAATGTATCCATATAAATATTGACAATCATTACTGTAACTTGCCTAAAACAAATACTATCACTTTATTGAATTAATTGTTAACAGAATATGAAGCAACAAACTACTGCCAAAATAGTGACATTAAAGAAGCCCCGGGGTGATGTCAGAGAGATGCATATGTAATTACCTTTAAACAGAAAGGTGTATGGACATAGCAATCCAAACCATGTAAGACCTCGGAAACCACTATTGTTCTGTCTGGTTTTTACTGCCAATGGATTTTTCTCTTCTCTCTCTTTCCTAGCATTATAATTTTGGATGTTAAAATTACAAAGGCATTATTATATCACACGGAACATAATCCATCTGAGCTTTTTCCATTTCTTTGAAACACAGAAGGGGATTGTTCTGACCCCAGTCTTAAGCTATGACTATTTGCCAACATGTGGCAGAGCTATAAAACCATCACCAAAGACTCACTGCTGTCATGTCATAAACTATTCGAGCGGTCTGAGGGACATTTAGCGTCCCTCCATATTGGTTGTTTTACACTTTTTGTTTTTTATCTCTGCTGGCAAAAATAAATAATAATTATTTGACACTTTGTTACATAAAGATTTTTAAGAATTGTAATATCCAATAACAGTCAAGAAAATCAAGTGCCATAGGACTGTCTCTCTCAGTTTGCAGGGAACCCATTACTAATGTTTATGCAACGTAGAAAATTGAAGAAATGCTCATCTCCTGTCTTTTTTTGTCTGTGCTGCATGAAACTGCCCCGATTTTAGTGCAAGGGCAATGAGGTGGTGTGTGAAACTATGATACATACTGATTTTTAATAATTGTAATATCTACTAACACTCAAGAATATCAAGTGCCATGGGAGTCTCTTTCTCTGTTTGCAGGGAACCCTATTAATAAAGTGTATGCAATGTAGAATTGAAATGCTAATCTATCTGTTTTCCATGTGCTGCATGGTAATGCCCGAATAGCATTGGGGGGCCATGAGATAAAATACCCTCTGTTAGCTCCTGCTTCGGTGTATAATGTTGGGAAGCATAGTGCCCTGGGCCTGTGGCGTTTGTTCATGATATATAATATTACAGCTTTAACTGCCTTTCTATTGGGGAGATGGCATTTGGTCTGAGTGAGCTCAATAGAGGTCCAACCGTCATCTTGCTTTTAGCTAATTTGATGTTACATTACCCAGAGCATGATGTTTAAAAACAAAAAGTGACAGGTTGTAACATTTCAGAGCTAAAATCAGACCTTGGGAAAACGTTGGGTATTTCCATGCCACTCTAAGTGCTAAAACCAAATGCTTTCACTTCAGGAATAACATGTTAGCAATGTGATTTGAAGTGTTTTGATGCTCTCTGTGTAATCTGTGTGGTTTTTCAGGGGTTATGCTTTTTTCTCTTTTTTCAAGAATGCTCAGTGTGTGTTGTAAGTGTCCACTTCCTGCCATTCTATGGCAGACTCTTTGCCCGTTTGTCAAGATTTTTCTGAACAGGGTTTAATGGTAGGCTGTTGGTGGGTGAATACACCAATGTTCCCTAGACTGTCACTCGTTTGGCAAGCTATCGGTCGGCCTCTGCCTCATCCCCTGCGATTGTGCACTGTGTTAAAACCTGATCCACCCACAGAAGTCATGTATAAATGTATACATTACTGTTATTATTCACAGCTCGAAAAAAGAAACAATACTGTTTATAATCATACTGTGGATAATCGTGTTAATGTGCAAATACAGTATATTCAGAATAAAAATGATTCATTATTATTTGTTGTCTGGCGTCCTTTTGTAGTACTGGACCTGATATCTTCTGTTGTAAAAGTCATTTTTCTTCCCACTCCATAATGAACTTCTGTTACAACTGTCATGTTGCCAAAAAAAACATTCCACTTTTCCCTCCAAAATGGGCGTGAGAATGTATATAAAGAAGCGATCTGCAGCCAGGGCTGTTTTACCATGCTTGAGGTCCCCTAGTTTTCAGGACTTTTTGAGGGCCCTGCCATATAATAATATTTATTCAATGAAAAGACACAGTCCAACAGCATAAGCAACTACAAGTCACCCTAAAGCCCTGGCCTACGAGCCTACCGAATTCAGCCCTTCATAGACCTACCAGCCAATATTAACTCATGTCTAACAGCATAATGGATTTCCGTTAATCTGAACACCAGACCGTCAAAAGAAGTTGTCATCTGGGAAAGAGTACACACTGTAAGTTTAACATGCATGAAGAAGTTAAGTAGCTCATTTCGTACGTGCCCGCGGCTCTACGCTCTCTTTCAGTACTTGCAATGAGCTTACAAAAGCTGTGCAACTATATACTGTATATTTCTTGGTATTTAAAAAATATGAAAAAGTGATTTAGATGGGACAGAAAAAGCCCACCCTAAAATGTATGATTTATATCAATGACATACTAGTGTGTTTGCCCACTGGAACACAGGAAACAACTCATTTCCTCATTGCAATTCCTTTTCAAATGGCAAAATAAGCATAGATTTTTGGCATATGAGGGGATTATATATTCACACATAATATATAAAAGGATGTGCAGTGATAAAAGAGTCGCTCAGTCAACTGTTTTTTATGAATGTTTTGAGAATATTTTAATTTCATCCAATGTGGTTCCATTGTAGCTAAGCTATGATAGCTTTATTAGACCTGAAAAATGTTGAATCATCTTGCCCCTCTCCAGTGAGTCGCTGGCCTTATGGTTTGGCACTTGTCCAGATGATCCAAGCTTGCCACTAGCCCAGTTCCTGCTGCCAGCTCATCATCCTAGTTATCTGGATGGTTAACTGAAAAACTGTTTTTTGTTTATTTTATATTTATTTTTAGGGTAGTTTTATTATACATTTCTATTGACAAGACAGGAGGAAGCAGAAGCCAATGAGACAGGTAGGGGGAGACAGAGAGGAAGGGCACAGACATTTGGCCGAGCTGGACTCAAACCCCTGTCGCCGGAGGAAATGTGTATAGAATGGAGTCGGGGGCTTATACCACTACATTAAATCCAGGACAGAACTGTGTTCGTTTTGACATATATATTTTTTATATCGTACTCTTTCTTATATTTTCTGTCATGGCTTCTAAATAGACAGGACATTTGAACATCAAAGGTACTGGTTGTCACCACACAGTGTGACAACCGATCTCGTAAGCAGTAGCAAATACCCTAATTCTATTTTCAAATAACTTTTCCAGGGGTCCTTATTTGATTTAAAAATGTCTCAAAATAATAATAATGAAAATAATAATAGTAATATGCAGGTGCCCCAGGGTTTTGGTAGAAATAGACATTTATTTGCCTAGACAACATCCCTGGTAAGCTTTTGGATTAAAAATGTTCAGGAAGTGAACAACAAGAGGACTATCTATATCTCTGTAGTCATAATGCCACTGGATTTGCCTGGCATACGCATTATGAAGAATAACCATGTTAGAGCTCCCGCTATTTCATGTACAGAATCACCCCCCCTTCTCTGACAATATATTTATTCAATGTAAATTGACTTAGTCAGTAGCAGAGGTCATTCTCAAACTTGAACCTAAAACCAGCTGGCGTCAAATCCACATCGCAGCCACTACACCCTCACAGCCCCAGAAGACGAACTACAGGCTCATTTTACTCTTTATGATATACATTAAAATTGTTCCTTGTTCTGTATGCTCTAATGCAAACCCCATGAAGGAATACTTATGTTGATCCGGCGCTAAGGGACATTTATAATGATTCCAATTACAGCGTCTTTAGTATTTATGATTAATAAAACAGTCGATATTATTGGTAGCACAGCTGTGGAAACGACTTAGCGAGGGCAACAATATAAAATTACATGTTTATAGAACACCGGCAGGAAATTGACCATAATAATAATGACCAAAGTGTTAAGGAATTGCTCAGTCATTCCCTTTCTATCTCTTTGTAAGAAACAAAAATCATGAAATAAACTAGGAAGATAAAAAATGGTGGTGTGGTGTGCTGTGTAGTGAAGGTCAAACTGCAGGGAAATGCAATAGCTTTCAGCAGCGGAGGTATTTGCGGTTGGATGTTAGTTGGAATGCATACGTTGAACATACAGTATCCCTTAATATTTTGGCTGACATTCTGACAGGTGACAATCCAATCCCCTAAATGTCATATGTGGCCTGTATGTCTTTCCTTTTACATTGAATATTTGTGTTCATTGAATAATAAAAAGATAACACTTTTGAGTACTACAGTATACAGTACCTTCTCCAGAATTCTCCTGTGCTTGTATGTTTGTTTTATTCAGATGCTCGAGGACTGACAACGTTTCCATCTAAAATTGATCTGAATTGTTAATTCAGAATCATCAGCTCTTGTGCTTCTAAATTAACAGGAAAGTATACAAATTTATAGATATTCCTATATACATCTAGATTAAGGGCATGAATGTTTTTGCTCCTGTATGTGAAAAGACTGCTAAAGTATGCATATTCCGTATGTCATTTTTGACACTTAGGACCTGTAATTATTATACTTTTTTTCTGTCAAAAAATCAGAAACATTCCACATTGTACAGTATATTTAAAGAAAATGAATATACCTAAAATACAGCATAAGCCTCATCATAGAATATTAATGTTCAACCATGTATATACAGTTCTAAAGCATTATCGGTCAATGCTTTACTAGACTTTTAAAAAAAGTTGCATGTCTGCATGTCATTGGTTTTGTAATGGGCACGGAACTCTTTTATTTGTACTCCAAGAAGTGACATATCTTCATAAAAAAAAATCTGTGAGACCTCGATGATAGGTCACCTCGCCGTGACACTAAACACTCGGAAGAGGCTTTGTTTTCTGTGGCTGGTTTCCAAGATGACCCTAGCTAGTTTATGTTAGGAGATAGTTATGTTGTATATCTAAGAATATCTAAGTTTGGGATTGCAGTTTTGTGTTGGAATCCACTTCTGTAAGTAGCTGTACATTAGATGCCTCGGTGAGTAATTATATCACATTATGTTTACATTAACACATTTATTTCATCTCTAGGAAACAGAAACAGTGTTTAAAAATGTCCTCACTTTTCAACAAGTATACTGAAACCTAAAATATTGATACGCTACTACGTAATCACTAATGGTTTCAGCGTAACGTTAATGTTTAAAAACTATAGTAGTGCTAATGGAATATATGATCATAAACACAATGTGAGCTGGTTTTATCAAGGGCTGGTATGTACATTGCTCTATACATATCTCCGTATCTGGACCGAGAACCCGAGTTCATGAAACATCCTGATAACGGAATGCTGCCATAAACACCAGGCCAATGCACTTCTGATATTTCAGAATCATTTTAATCGTCACACTGTAAAAAAATGCTTTGACTCAGTTCAGTTGCGCCAACTTTAGGAAAGTTGCGCCAACTTTAGGAGTTAACTTTCCTAAATTTGCCACAACTTAACTGAGTCAAATATTTTATTACAGTGCACTTGTGTCAATTACAACATTTTTTCCGATTACAATGGATTGCTTGGATACAAATTGCTCCTGGATGGGTATCTGGTCCCATGTCAGGATGCTGTCGATGCTACAACAGTAGAACGTAGTGAGGATCTTAGGGCTCTGGGAAAAGCTTTTCAGCCTCCTGAATGAGGAGATTTGCTGACGTGCTTTCTTCATAATTTTGTCTGTGTGCCCAGAGGTACTTGAAATGTTCTACCTGCGTTGATGAGGTCATTGACAATCAGCTTTTGGATTTGGCTGATGTTCAAAGTGGGACGCTTGGCTTGGCAGCTTGTCTCTAGGTCATTGATCTCTTCAGTGTGGATGGTCTCGTCGTTGTTGTTGATCAGGCACACCACTGGGAAACTTGATGAAGTTGAGTAAAGGAGTGGGATGAATACACACCCTTGTGGAGCCCCCATGACTGTTGTTCCCCATCCTCACCAGTTGGGGATGCCCTGACAGGAGTCTAGTAACTAATTACACAGCGAGGGTCTTCATTCCCAGTGACCCCATATTGGTGATGATCTTAGAAGGGATTATGGTGTTGAATATTGAGCTGTAGTCAATGAACAGTAATCTCACACAGGTGTGAAAAGATGGCACTATGGCATCATCGGTTGACCAGTATGTTATTGGTGATATATGATTTTATTTTGTAGTAATAGAAACATCCCTCTCAAAAGTGTAAAATCTTGTATGTAGATAAGTGAAAAGTAATCCTTATTTAAGTGCGTGAAACTCTGACACAAGAAACACTTTAAGGAAGTATGAAAATGTGGGTGAAATAATACTAATAATAGCAATATATCTTCTTTTTTTTCCAAAGACACACAGAGATAGATTTGGTTCAGAGTAGCATTATGGGAGCTGTAGAAAAAGCAACATTCACTACCTCTATCAACAAATAACAGAGAAGAACAGACCACAATGGCTTTGATGAGGTTTTTGGTTGATCTCAGTAAAAAAATCAGAGTCTTCTAGCTTGTCAGAGCAACTTCAACTCATCAATTACGTCCCCATTGAAGTCTATTGTGTGTCAATTGAATTTTGCGTTTGTGTGGACATCCCCTGATACAACAAAGCCACAAATGTCATTTTGAAATCCCCGTAAGCACGTTTCAAGGGCCTTTGTCAGTACAGCCACTAAAATCATATAACGTTCTGCGACAGTGTTGAATATCTTTACCCTCTACGATGGAAAAGATTCAGGCTCTGTCCAGTTTGTCCGTCTCTGTAGCCAATGGAATACCACTGAATATGAACCACGATGGTTTGCATGTGTTTCATTTAAATAGACTACACCAGACATACAGTAGGCCTACTCTATATGCATAATCATCACAGTATTGGCTGCAGAAAAGTTCAACATTGTGTAAGATCAATACACACAGCAAATTTAATGTGTGCGGAAAGGTGACCTAGTGGTTAGACACCTCACTATCAGACTGAGTCCAAAAGGTCCCTGATTCTAATCCCACAACCACCAATGTCTAAGATGAATCGTTCTGTCCATATCTAACCCTGTCTGACCCTAACTGTTCTTCCTCATCCCTTGAACATACTCCCCAAGTCAATACTGCAAAAAAAAATGTTCTTCATCGACTTGCCTGGTTAAAAACCAGTAAAAGAAATGTGAATATAGTCTAAAGTCATGAGAAGTAAAGACCATTTTTAAATTCACACATTGTTTTCTTTCTGATGACTCGGTTATAGTCATGTCATCCTTTCTTAACTCATTGGAAGTGCTAATCAGTTGACTACATACTAAATTAAAAGGGTGGAAGCTGTCAGTTGTGATGTCCATAGTAAATGTGCTACATTATCATTGACTCCTCTGTCCATCTCAACAGCAGTGACATTGTTGAGGTTTACCATCCATGACCCAGTCTTGACGAACCAGTGCATTTTTTAAAGAATGTTCGAGTTAGCCAGAGACCAGTTAAATTTACAATAATTATGTCATCCTTTGAGCTTGGACACTGATGTTACACCTTTTTTTGTCCACCTGTCACAGGACGTTCCCCGCCCTTTAGCATGGCCATGTGCCTACAGAGGGTGGTTAGGCGTTTTGTGGTGTGCAGGGTGTGTTTGGTGGTCACCATAAAGGCCACATCCTCAACACATTAGTACCCAGCAGCCCACACTCTTTCCTCCAATGCCTTCCAGCCCAAACTGAACTCCACCTGTGGAAAAGTTCCCAATCTTTGCACAACTTTGTGTATTTTTACCTTCACCTCGCTAACGCTGGGTTTGTGACTAATCTGCTGGTGGTTTCACCGCCTGCTTTCATGTAATCACTGCAGTCTGGTAGTGCTAACTTTTCTTGTTCCTTTCATGTTCTTCTGGCCATCGTGAAAGGGAATCGGCCCACTAATGTATCGTCCCCCCAGGCAGATGTGCTCCAGCCGGGCCAAGTCTCGCCTCATTGAGCAGAATGACCATCGCTGATAGTTTGATGTGGTTCTTTTTACACTGACAAAAATAATCGGTGTGACTGGTTTTTGCACGTCAAGTATCTTCAGTTATGACTGGAGGTTTTTCTTTAGCAGGACCACGGTCGGAGACAGACATTAAGGAATAAATAGGTAATGGTTTGTGCATTGGCAAAGCGTAATATGGTAATGACAATTGTGTTGTGGTATGTGTGTCTCAACTCTTTTGAACCACTAATAAACAAAAACACAATCACATCATATAACCTGTTGGTTGATGAAGTAAACAGAGGGATAATGGATGGAAGGCAAAAATGTAGACAGGAAATTATGGACAGATTGACAATCATACTGGCACGAAGAGTGACAGACAAGAGCAATAGAAAAGACAGACATTGACCAGAATAATAAAACAGACAGGCATGCTTTTATATAATGCAGAGTGATATAAACCAGAAGCACAGAGGCCCACAGACAGTGATATAACACACAGACACACCGTGATAGACCATGATAAAACACAGACACAGACATTCAGACAAATGCACAGACAGTGATATAGCACAGACACACACATACAGGCACACAGACAGTCAGTCAACCCAGACAGACAAACCGACCGACTGACAGACAGACAGTCAGACAGACAGACAGACAGACACACCCACAGACAGGCACACAGACAGTGAGTCAACACAGACAGATAAACCCACAGACAAACAGACAGACAGACAGGCAGAAAGGCAGACAGGCAGACAGACAGACCGGCAGACAGACACAACCACAGAAAGGCAGTGATATATCAGACAGACACAGTAGTCTGACACAGACACACAAAAGGACGGAAATCCAGACTTGTTGTGATCAAGAAGAGTGAGATATTTCCTCAGCTGAGGAGACCAGGTGTGTGTGACTGGTGCCAGTCAGCAGTTCTGCAGAATGTACCGATGTGCCTGTGATTAGAAAGCCGAGACTGAGTCGGGCCCACAGGAAGCTGCTTGCTCATTCAGATAAAGATACTCTGACACGATAGCCCTGTTTACAGCGTGGCTTAGTGAGTGCGCGCACGCCGACAAACCTGCGTTCTTTGGTGTGTGCTCGAACTCCAGGAGATAGCTCATTGCTGATGTTTTGGAAGAACCCAGTCACACACACACAGGGCCTCTGCTGACTGTCTTGCCTCAAGTCACAGAATTGAGTCATGCACACGCCTTAATGGCAGACCTCCGTGACTAGAACACTTACACTAACACACACTGACCACACGCGCACATGCACACAAAGTAGGAAAATTAGAAGAAACCCCACACACAAGTCTTTCTCCCTCACAGGAGCTCTCAGAAGTCAGTGTTTGCACATCGGTGGCTAAGGTGTTTTGTTTGGTTAGCCGAAGGCATACATCCGGGCATGGGGAGAGCATTGACTCTTGCTGTGTAAATAATTCTGTACACGTTTATTGTATGTGTCGGGAAAAGAGTATAGAAAGTCTGCGCAGCAGCGCATGTCTCCATGTTGACCAGCCGCGTGTCCTGCCAGGGTGCATTGCAGGGAGGTCAAAAGCGGGTCCAGGTAATTTGCCACAGTTGAAACCCGACACCAGGGGAACCGCACGACCAAACGTTTCAAAGCTGCAGGAACTCTATTAGCACCTGGTGGGACTCCCCGCCCCTCACCCAAATCTCACCTCTATGCACCCCACGCCAGTTAATAAAGCCACACATGACCATTACGGTCCCGCTGTGCCACTAAAAGGGCCTTGCGCCTAGGACAGGGGGGCAATGAGAAGCTTTGGTGGGCGGGGGGAAGGGAGAGCTAGGCTAATTTATTTTGGCTTGTCCTCCTACACACGTGGAGCCAGTTAGCCGGGAATGAGGTGCCAGACAAACTTGCAGCTGCTGCCATACCAACTAAGAGTTTTTTCTGGCTCGAGTCGATTGCCCAGCTGAAATCGCGCGATGACTGTAAACAAACATGTCAATCTTAGACTTTACCGTCTTACAACTATACCAGACAAAACCAAAACAGTGAAGTGTGTGTATTAGCTTTCCCCAGATTACAGCGTGCTAAATCAATTAGCCTTTAACCTCGACATCTGTCTGGGTTAGGCTGTATTGCCACAACGCTGACTGTCTTATCTCTACCCAGCTATCCTCTCCTGTTCATCCTTTTAACTCCGTTATTAAGTCAACTGGACCTGAAGAGAGGCATTGGCCTGCTTGCGTCCAGGGCACAAGTTAATTGGATTTATGTGAAGGAATGTTTTCTGAAGCCACACTTGTGAAATACCTCCACATCTGTTTCCCATTAGATAGTGGACGTAACACAAAGCACTAAGCAGGCGAGGCTAACGCCTTGATTTGCTGCAGGTTACAATGAGCTCTAGGTTTTACTACAGGGAGGTTA
>JACXGM010007317.1:0-30911 GCA_016801145.1 Umbra pygmaea
GGAATGATTTTTATATGGATGTCTACTTGTCTCATTAAATAAAATATATATTTGTAAACTGGGAACCACGTGTTTGCCTGTAGAGGGGAACGAACTTGTTATTTATTAGTGTAAACTAATTCCTTGGGTGCAATTCCCAAGGTGGCGTTGTCGTGCAATTTAGGATTTACATTGAGAGCCTTTCATATCGCCACAATCGTATAAGTTCATGTAAGGGAAAATGTATTCAGAATCCTCAAGGAATCTGTCAATTCAATTAAAGAAACAAGCAAACATTGGCTGTTGAATTTCTTCTTTCATAACCCCACCCACCGGCCTGCTCTGTCCTGGGTGAGTACTACGTTTATTTCTCCTCCGATATAGTCTGACTCTCTAATGGCAAACCGCCATATCGGTGTGTGGGCCAAAACCACTGGGTTCTTAAAGAAGGCTGATTTGACCTAGGTTACAAAAGATGACACCATCCCAGAGTTGGTGTAGCGTTCTAAGCTCCCAACTCCAGTCTACACATGCCTCCTGGAGACACAGGTTCAAGCCCCAGCTCGGTCGACTGCCTGTGCCCTTCTCTGTCTCCCCCTACCTATCTCCCCAGCTTCTGCTTTCTCCTGTCAATAAAAATTAAAAAATACCCCCAAAAAATATTTAATACTACAAAAGAAGAAACCACTTTGAAGAATCTGGAAATGTTGCCAAGTGACCCCTACTAGATTAATGACATGGTCCAGGATGGTTACATGGATGCTGTTGGGCAGCACACCTTTTAGCATTTTTTTTGTAGGCTTTGATGCAGTAGGAAGCTTTGTTCCAAAATCCCACACATTGTTAAGGTAAAGCTGGTTCCTATAGAGAGCATCCAGTACAGCCTAGGAAAAAGTGGAAAAATTGCAGGCCTGCATAAAGACGACATTGTCACATCCTGCCCAGCAGATGACAGGTGTGACCAGGTACTGAGACTATGGACTCAAGTATTGTTTCGTTATTAGTATATGTTTTGTTGTTTATGGGACCAGTGCTTATGTACTGTTGCTTTAGGTATTGTATGTATAATATGAGTATTTTGTGTGTGTACCATGGGTGCTATAATTATGTGTGCTGTGTAGCGCCTTCTTCTCCTTCGCCTGGTACTGTTAGGGACTGATTGCGTCTAATTATCAGATTCTATCCAGCTGGTAAATCAGTCCCTATATCAGGCCAGGTGAATGAGGAGAAGGCGCGATTCATTATTATATTGTCACCTTGTGAACGAGTCTTTGTATGATGGCTGACGTCCGGGAATGCTGTGACATGTAATGTATTGTGACAAGAGTGTGGTGAAGAGGAGTATATGCGTACGCTCTACATATTATAGTATGTTTCTGTTTAAGCGTTCTGTGCCGCTATAGAGCATAGTCAGTGATATCGTTGTGCCTCCTGTTTCGTCAGTCGAGAAATGCGTACGCTCTGCACTGATCATATGACTTGAAAAGCATAGTATTATTGAATATATATATATATATATATCGATATTATCGTTATACTCTCTATGCACTGTTCACCTGCAATATATATACCTGTGATGTACTACCCGGATATTTCATCCATAAACAAAACGAATCATCTACCTAATCGTCTTCTCTCTCTATCCACACCGCACAACGTGACAGACATCTGTCAAGTAGTATTTTTCTTCCACACCTGGAATGAAATAAAGAAACAAAAACATGAAATAGTGTTTATCTGACTGGACTCATAAAAAAGTGAAATATGATAGTTAAAGTCTAACAGAAACATTTTAAAATATACTTTAAAACTTTACAATTTACAATTACTCTTACCTATAGCAATGTTGAAAATGTTGCAGTTTCAGTTATCTGTCGTTTCATCTACCAGAAAGGACAACATTTTCCCTATTATTTCCTTCAAAACATTTGTTTTATAAGAAACTGGAACACAACTTTAAGTCCAGTTTTCAAAAAGAAGATTCACATTCAATTGAATATTTACATTATAATAATACAAATATTCAGTAGTGTATTACCGCATATCGTAACGACCACTCAATTATATTGTCATTTTTGATCAGGCTACAGAGCACCCATCTACTGTAGAAGCAGCGTTTGGACTGTCCAGAGGCTGGAGGGCCACAAAGATGGCCAGATGAGGGATGATGACAGTGCTGGCAGACATGCCTTCATCTCTAGTACCACTCATTGGAAGTCCAGTTAACCAAGCGCAAGGTAGAAGGGGAACATGGTGTAGCTGGCCTGGAGCAAGAAGACGAAGACCATGAAGCATGAAGACAATCCAGGGAAGGTCAGGAGCAGGTGTTATACGACAAAGAGCACACCTGCCTGCTGTTGCTTTCCATCATCATTTACATATTGGTCTATTAGGATGACTGAGTGAACCACAGCGCGGAGTAGCATGTCTCCTGTCAGTAGGGCGATGTCAGCTGCCATGGTACACAGACTCAGCGGGTACAGTAGGACATAGCAGGTGTTCTATTCAATTTTAGGCCATATGTGAGCACAGCATTAAAAATATTTGTTAATCAGTGACAATTCTGCCGAGATGTGAAAAACGTTCACGGTGTGTTTCCCTATTGAACAAGAAGATGATGTACATGACGAAGATCACCTTTACAACCCAGAGCTCTGGAATGACATAACCCTGGAAGTTCAGCAGGTAGTGGATGCTGCTATTGCAAAAAAACACGGCTTGCAATGTTTTGCCTATAACCAGCTGATAGGTGGGAGATGACTTGAAAGAAATAAAAGTGATGTCTCCTTCCCTTTCAAAGTTAGCAAAGATCAGCTCACTGCTGCACACAAGCACAACATTCAAAGAGCTGTTTGAGGCTGAATTTGGGGAAAGAGGCATGGGAAGGCAGTTCTCCAATGGGATCATTAAAAGCGCTAACCTGACTCGCATTTGCTGGGAACCTTTCGTAGGAGAATGTTTGGGAAGGGGGCGAAAACACTAGTTAGCTGAATGGATAAACCATCTGTCTAATACAGCCTATGTTGGTGATAGACGGGCCAAATCAAACAATCAGAAAACTTGCGCGATAGCTACGCTCATCTCATATGTGGAAGCCGCCGTGTTGTTTAGACTGAACAGTCGCTTCTCGTTGCGTCACACATAAACCCACCTCAAACCAACGCTGATTGGTCGGATTTTCTCAAGATGCCATTTTGATCTGCGAGTGGAAAACTGGAGCTCGCGAGATCAGGTTGGTCCAACGAGGCTACAAAAGTGCAGTTCTACAAAAGGCTGGACACAAGGAGTTGTTTTTCACAGTATGAAAGTGGAACCAGTTGGTGGACATCCTAAAGCCATTTGGAGAAGCAACAGATTTGACAATCCATTCTGTTGTTCCCTCTTTCTTGTCCCTGAATCTCCACCTGGATCATCAGAACTCAAGTCCAATTCTTGAGCAACCTGGTCAGAAGCCTCCAGGCATTCCTGAACAAAAGATTTATTGGAATCTTCATCAATGTGAAAAGGGCCAGGACACAAGATGGAATCACTTCCCCCTTTTCAGATCCAGTCTGCCTCAAAGCAGCTGCCTTAGATCTGGCTTTTTCTTTGATGTGAGTGGAGCAACGTGCTGGTCAATCCTGAGGTCAAGGAAGAGGGGACACAAAAAGTGAAAGGTAAATATTGGTGCAAGGATCATTTCATTGATCAACCCTACACCTGGAATTCTATTGATTGGTGAATTTTGATAGGATTGTAACACAAAAAAATGTGAGAGCGCAGGTAAAATCAGAGAGAAGATTCAAAAGTGCACAACAGAAGCAGGTGTGAGAGGAGAAGTTTTGAAGTTGAAATCAGTAAATCTGTCCAAGCAACAACATATCTAAGTCCAAGCATAAAGTTTGAGCAGAAATACCGCAAATCCAAGTGCGTGCAGTGGCTATTTTTGTGTGAGAGCAAGCCTTTGAGGGATATTATTAGGGCTCCAAACCCGAAAGGGCTGGGAACCGTCGTTGTAAGCAACGCGGATCACAGCTCCAGCAGGGCTGTGGAACCCTATTGTTTTCCTAAGGATTATTATTATTCCTCTAAAACGATACTACAGCCTAGACCATACATGATTGTGGGGGTGCCATTTTCAGGACTGGTCCAGATCACAGCAAGGACCTCAGACAGAAAAATTCAGCCACTTCCACCACTAGGTGGCGCTATAGCAGAAAAACGCATTTGCCCTTATAACTCCCAAACCGTACATCGCACATAGAAGATATCCACGCGTTCCCTGAGTTCAGCTGAATCTTCTGACATAGGCCACACCCATTTCCGCCAGTACTTTTATGTGTGACAAATTGCTATTTATCGTAAACCTACTTTTTCTAACTCCTCCTAGACCGTGTGTCCAATCTGCACGAAATTTGGTATGTATGATCACCAGACTGACGTGACAAAAAGTTATCAACATAATTTTTATCGGATGAAAATTGCGTAAATTGCGGAAAAATTAATTTGTGTAGCTAGCTACTTAAGTATAAACTTTGCCATATCTTGGCCAAAAAAAGCAATCATTGTAAAACTTTAGATTCTTGTTTGACATGACCATCTGAGGCTCCCCAACAAATTTTATAAAAATTGGCTACTAGGGGGCGCTATAACAACGAAAAGTTTATATCATATCAACGGCTCTTCTGATGTTTACCATATTTTGAAGCTACCATCTAGGGCCACTCTTGAGGCCACCCCTACAGTGAGGTACTGATTCATCAAAAGGGGTGTGGCCTATGGGACCCGGTTTTGGATCCACCCCTTGTACTAATGTGAGTAACTTCAAATTTACAGTGTAGATGTGCAATGGTTATTTGACCTCACATAGCAAGAATTACACATGTGGACCACTAGGCGGCGCTATAATGGGGAGAAACGCCATTACACATTGCACAATAGCAATCATTATATCCAAGTGTACCTTTAACTGAGCTGAATCTGCTGATTTCGGACACGCCAATTTTTGATGACAAGATTTTTTACAATATTGTGCAATGCTCAAACAAACGTTTTTGAACTCGTCTTAGACCATGCAACCAATTGGCACGGAACTTGGTACATAGCATCTCCTGACGGACCTGACCAAAAGTTATCAAAATAATTTTGTTACGTTAAACTATGCGCAATTTACAAACAAAATATTTTTGTAGCTAGCTATGAAATATGAACTTTAGTATATTGCTTCCAAATTAAATGCTATCTTCAAAAAACCTGAGATTATTGTTCAATGTCCCACTACGATGTTCGGTACCAAATTTGGTGAAGATCTGCCATTAGGGGGTGCTTTAATCAACATTTATGTGATTAGGCAAATTTTAGGATTTACTACTTAAATGAATGTGAGTAACTTTAAATTTACAGTGTAGATGTGCAATGGCTACCGGAAATCACATTTAAAAATGTACACATGTGGGCCACTAGGTGGCGCTATATTGATGTCAAACGTGTTTTTACCTATAACTTCCACATTACACATTGCACAGTATAAAATTGTATATATTTGTATTCCTTGAATTAAGTCGAATCTGATGATATAGGACACGCCCATTTCTGATAACAATATTTTTCACAATATCGCGCCATGCGTAAACCAACTTTTTTGAACTCCTCCTAGACTGTGCCACCGATCTACACGAAACTTGGTATCTAGCATCTCCCGACGGACCTGACCAAAAAGTTTCAAAATAATTTTGCTATTTAAAACTATGCGTAATTGACAAACAAACAAATTTTCATAGCTAGCTACGAAATATGAACTTTATTATATCACTGCCAAATTAAATGCTATCATCAAAAAACTTGAGATTGTTGTTCAATTTGATCAGTCGGGAAAAACAACCAAACTAACTAAACCACCAAAATTCACACTGACCAACAAAAGCATGGAAAACAAAGGCAGACATGTACACGAGACATTAACAAAACCAAAAGAGGAGTCCATACACACAACCCACTCAAGGCAGTACGTTACAGTATGTGTAGCGGATGTTGGAAACTCTTTATGCTAGTTGTTGTGCATTCAAGGTTGTTTGTAACTTCCAGCATTTTCTTCCATGGAAAAACTTCATCACTAGCTGCTTTCAACAGTTTACTCTGCAATTCTTTGCTCGTAATGCCGCAAATGAATTCATCACACAGTTGCTTATCCAGAGTAGCACCAAAACTGCACGTGGTTGCTAGTCCTTTCAAGACCGCAATGTATTCCATCAGCGTTTCCCCCGCCAATTGCTTACAATTTCTAAAAATTAATCTCTCTGCCAAAATATTCCTTTTTGGTGTATAAAATTGCCTTAAGACTTGGAGCAGTTCTTTTAAATCCATATCACCTGGTTTAGCTGGCGCAACCAAGTCTTTCATTAAGGAGAATGTATTTGGTCCCACAATGGACAGAAACACAGCTCTTCTTCTATATTCTTTGATATTGTTCGCTATCAGAAACTGTTGAAATCTGTCCTCGTAGGTTTCAAAACTTTCAGTG
This sequence comes from Umbra pygmaea, assembly GCA_016801145.1. NCBI lineage: Eukaryota > Metazoa > Chordata > Actinopteri > Esociformes > Umbridae > Umbra > Umbra pygmaea. The sequence goes on from JACXGM010007317.1 coordinate 6,479, forward strand.
GTTTCATCGAATGCTAGGCCTGTTGTCTCACTGCTTAACAGCGCCATTTTCGACCGTCCTCTTGATGACTTGCACGTGTTGTCTTTTTGCTTAGAAAAAGGGAATTACCCATCACGGCAACAAAAAAATCCATCCTCGTCGCCACTTTTTGTGTATTCTTATGAAATATCACATAAGAAACAGGAATTTACCAAATATCCAGTTTATTTGCTATGCCTAGTGCAAAAGATCGTGCATCTCGTTGGAACAAAATAAAGCCGCTCCTCCTGGCTGGCAACCCTATTCTGAGCAGTCTCCCTGAAGGTGGGGTTAATTTTTATACCCTCATCTTTTAACCAATAACTATAATGCTCATCAGCACATCCACTCCTATTTGTCAGTTTGACATCACACTATTTAAACACACCAATTACCTTATTTCCAGATTAACATATATACATATACACTACTTATTGTGTAACTATACACAACACAAACCTCTAATGTTTACAAATAAATAAATAAAATAAAAAAACTGATGTTTTAGGACTAGTAAATGTTAGGAACTAGCATATTGGATCTAAGGGTTAAAAATAACAGCTTAATGAATACAAAATACAGACAATAATAAAATAGCAAATATCAAACAATCAACAAATGCATATCATGGACAAATAATAATTTAGTTATTAGTTTCACATTCAGTGTTGTCTGCTCGCTGCCAAATAGAATAAAGAAACTGCTGTGACGCATCACAAAATAGTCTTTACTAAGCTAAAAATAAATACATTTATTGTCATTACAGTCCATTCTGTTTGTCTGTGTGAGAGAGATTCCAGGATACAGTCGCAGTCTGCCTTCTCTGTGGTCTGTTCACTCTCCAACCTGATTGGTCTGTTCACTCTCCAACATGATTGGTACAGTATGCTTTTACTAGTGTGTAATCTGTGAAAGGAAAGATTTATTGGGGCCCCTCTCTGGACTTGGGGCCAATGACAGAAGGAATGGTACATTTCCTGTAATCATCACCAGGGGGTAGTGAGGATATTGCATGAAGTAGACTACATGTGTAACAACCTGCAATGCCAGATTAAAATTGATCTGATATTTTGCCTTAATTTTGCCGAGCAATTTTTACAATTTCCCAATCTGGATTAAAAATACTTTATTTAAAGAATGCTGCTAGATTGTAATCATGAAAAATCCAACAGGGAATCACTTTTATTTTGTCATCATTGCAACTTTTAAGATTATTTCAACCTGAGTGTTGCTTGTGTGCATTCTGTATTGAACAACACTTTGTTGAAAAGGCTTTAATAAAATGTATTTTTTTTTCTGACGAAGAGATTGAAGAGAATGTAATAGAATTGGCCATGTCTGACAGGAGCACATCACTCAGTTGTATCACAGCGGAGGCCGTCTGACAGGGGCAAAGTGCAAAACGTCACCTCCCCCAGTCCAGTACGCTCAGGATGCTTATAGTTTTACTCTTACTCGACAGCAGGGATGTGTACTCACTGTAGCCCAGAGGGGACTCGCAATAAAAAAGCTGTCATTTTAACACAAAGAGTGCTCTTGGTCTAATGCTTCAGCTTTTTTCTTTTGTTGAAGTCCAACTGGAGGCACGCCAGTAACAGTAGAAGCTTTGTCTCTGGAAACTCACTTGATCCTACAGTAATAATAATAATTATGATGATGATGAATAATCAAGGTGAAAGTTAAACATTCCAGGCTGAATGTTATTTACAGTCATATGCAAAAGTTTAGGCACCCCTAAAAATGTCCATGATTTTCATTTATAAATAATTGGGTGTTTGGATCAGCAATTTCATTTTGGTCTATCAAATAATTGAATGACACAGCAATATTTTGGTAGTGAAATGAGGTTCATTGGATTAACAGAAAATGTGCAATATGCATCAAAACGAAATTAGACAGATGCATAAATTCGGGCATCATTGTCATTTTGTTAATTTGAATACCTGTAACTACCTAGCACTGATGAATTGAAACACACAATTGGTTTGGTGAACTCATTAAGCCTTGAACTTAATAAATAGGTGCATACAATCATCTGAAAAGGTATTTAAGGTGGCCAATTGCAAGTTGTTTCTCTATTTGACTCTCCTCTGAAGAGTGGCAACATGGAGGCCTCAAAACAACTCTCAAACAACCTGAAAACAAAGATTGTTCAACATTATGGTTTAGGGGAAGGCTACAAAATGCTAGCACAGAGATTTAAGCTGTCAGTGTCCACTGTGATGAACATAGCGAGGAAATGGAAGACCACAGGCACAGTTCTTGTTAAGGCCAGAAGTGGCGGGCCAAGTAAAATATCGGAGAGGCAAAGGCGAAGAACAGTCAAAAACAGCCCACAGACAACCTCCAAAGACCTACAACATCATCTTGCTGCAGATTGTGTCACTGTGCATCATTCAACAATTCACCGCAATTTGCACAAGGAGAAGCTCTACAGGAGAGTGATGTGGAAGAAGCCATTTCTGCACACAAACAAACAGAGTTGCTTGAGGTATGCAAACATTTTGGAAGAAAGTGCTGTGGACTGATGAAACAACGATGGAGATATTTGGTCATAACAAGGGGCATTATGCATCGTGGCAAAAGAACACAGCGTTCTGGATGGAGCCATGGGTGACGTCACCTGTTGGTTTGTTAAGATCTGATTTGGGTCATCGAATTAGCCGTTACGGGCGCAGACATCTTGGTTGCAGATGTGACGATTTTAGACGAGAGGGAGGAGTAATCTAGCTAGCTAACAAATATGAATTTGAATGCTAAGGAAAAACAGTATTAAAACATAATGTAAAACAAAAAGTAACGTTATGTAAGTTAAATGCCAACTTCTTTGAGTGTGTACAACCGAACGCCATAACCATGCCCTAAATGCCCCTTTGCTTTATCGCCGATTTTAAAATCAACAAGACCATAATTTAAAAAATTAACATCAAGATAAATTGCAGAAGGCTTAAATCTAGCGATTGAGACCATATACTCATTATGAAAATGTTTACTGAGGTAATAACTCAAGTATATTATGTCTCTCATTCTGATAGACTATTAAAGAAACCAAGCTTTTTTGCAACCAGATGTATCGCCCCCAGCTGGAATTCAGATAGAATTCAGGTTTAAGGCACTTACTCATTTGCGTCAATTTGCCAATTCGGATGCTCACCCTGTGGTTCCAAGACAAACACTTGCTACCCACAGTAAAATTTGGTGGAGGTTCCATCATGCTGTGGGGCTGTGTGGCCAGTGCCGGTACTGGGAATCTTGTTAAAGTTGAGGGTGGCATGTATTCCACTAAATATCAGCAGATACTTGAGAATAATGTAGAGGAATCAGTCACAAAGTTGAAGATATGCAGAGGATGGATATTTCAACAAGATAGCGACCCAAAATAATGCTCAAAATCTACTCTGGCATTTATGCAGAGGAACAAGTACAATGATCTGTAATGGCCATTTCAGTCCACAGACCTGAATATCATTGAAAATCTGTGGAGTGATTTGAAGTGTGCTGTCCATGCTCTTCAACCATCAAACTTAACTGAACTGGAGATGTTTTGCAAAGAGGAATGGTCCAAAATTACTTAATCCACAATCCAGACACTCATTACAGGCTATAGGAATATAGAAATAACTAGAGGCTGTTATTTCTGCTAAAGGAGGCTCAACTAAATATGTATGTGATATTTCTGTTGGGGTGCCCAAATTTATGCACCTGTCTAATTTCATTTTGATACATATTGCACATTTTCTGTTAATCCAATAAAGATAATTTCACTACTGAAATATTACTGTGTCCTTCAGTTATTTGAAAGATCAAAATGCAATTGCTGATCCAAACACCCAATTATTTATGAATGAAAATAATGGAAATTGTCAGGGGTGCTTAAACTTTTGCACATGACTGTATGCATGACTGTATGTTGTGATAATGCTTTATCATATTGATGTTATGAGTTTTTTTATATGCAGTTTGGTGTAGTATATTATTAACTTTGTTGAATTCTGCAAGCACTTATTTGTAATAAGTAATGTAAGTGAATAATACATGCATCTTACAAAAACAGAAATATGGATACTGAATTTAAAAATAAATCTAGAGTTCAACCGTATGTTTTCAACCATACATATGAGTGTAACCAATGTTGAAATATTTATTTTTTATTTTGATGTAAATGGATCAAAGGATTTATTAATTTGCCTGAGGCACTTTCATGTGTTTGAGCTTGGTGCATACTTTTATTTGTCTATTTATTCAACAACACTGTTTTAATATTTAAGTCAGAGTTAATATTAAGATCCTTTTAAGTTATATGCATATATTAAAGCTTTTTAAGGCATTCTTCCGCGATTATAATGATCAAAGTTGAACTGAAATCAGTAACTTTTCAGTTGTACTATAACTCCTTTAGTATTATTTAGGATACTGTAATTCAATTACTGTTCATCTGCTGTTCTTCATGGATTATCCGCTAATACTCTGTGAGTCAACCTGTAATAATGTAATAACCATACTGTAATAATGTAACACCTTCACGATGACAGTGTTGACTGCCATAGAGCGGAACGACCACCTGTCACCATTCACTCATCAACAACATCTTTAAAATAAGACAGCGTCTTCACGTCTGTCCACAAACTGTCCCCCGTGATGTGGCAAAATATCCTGCTGCTACCATTGTACCACCCTCTGCCATGGTGAGCTGTCACCACAAGCTTTTACACAGGGTCTCAGAAGGCCCAAATGTTGCCATGGGGAGCTGTAAATGTGTTAACACCATGCCGACTTGGACCCACTGACACTGATTACCTTCACTAGCACCTGTTGCTATGGCCTATAATCACTGTCTATCCCAACCTCCAGAACTCTCAGTCATGTTAGTGGTACAGGGTGTATAGGCTTACACATGTACTGACTCAGTCAGGTGGTGAAAATATACAACTAAAAGGTTCCATGGAGAAGTACACTTAAAGGTTTATTAACTTATAATACTGAGTAATGTTTCATTAAGACCTTTTCCTGTAGGGAGGCGGTTTCTTTAAGACTTGGTTATGCTCTGATTATTGTATATTTACAAACTGGTTCTGCCCTGTCTAGAGGCCATTGGAGGATTTCCTGTGTTATTAATGATCAAAGAGTCATTTCACTGCATCATTAAACTCTGTGTCAGTTTTGATCATTTATATTGATGGTCAAAAGTTCAATAACTACTTTGTTTCTGTAGGGTTCAAAGTGATTTTCCTCTAATGAGTAATTACTCTGATTCAACTTTATGCCCAAAGCTTAGCGTTTCATCTTTCCGTAATCACGTGCGTTTTTTATCTGGACAATTTTTTTTGTGGAAGAATTTTGATTGCCTGTAGGCAAATCTCTAAATTGTTTTCCTTTGTCTCTTTTCCTTTCACTCTCTACACCTCTCAATAAGGTGTCTTTCATGCCTTTGATGTGGTTGCAATGACCATCATCATACAGCCTGAAGTGGTAACTGGTTGGCAACTTGTTAGCAGTGGTAACTGGTCGGCACCGCAATAATGCTCACAAGTTGGCGCTCGTCATCCACAGAAGAGCGGCGCTACGGTGGAATTGGGGGGTAGTTAAAGAGGATATTGCACTCCATTTTTGGCATCATCCTGCTGCCACGGTACCAGGGTCTGGGGCCGATGTCATGCTGTACTTTGAGCAGCTGTCGAGGGTGCTATCACTGGGAGCTATTGAGCCGAGCCCTCGGGGTAGTCCGTTATAGACTCTTACCTCACAGACGTTGGGTTATGAAAATATCAGTGCTGTTTATGCATTCTCTTAAGGCTGATGCCAGTGCTCCGTTGAGCTATTCCGAGCGTCTCCAATAGCCCTTTGGAGTCAAAAAAACAAGTTAGCAGACTACTGATAGCACAAGAAACACAGAAGACTCTGCAAAGGTTGTATATTCCTATGCAAGAGCTGGCTGTACAGTCAGATGTCATTTTTGCACTGCTCCTTCCAGACATACTTCAAGTTGACCTCACTTATTTTCTTTTCACTGTCTGGAATGTTTCCCAAAAACCTCCCCACATTTTTAGAAACAGCCTGGGGAAGGAAATCTGTGGCCCCGAGTTACTCTATATTGAGGTAATTGTGTCAAACTCAGAACAGAAGCATTCTTCTCAATTAACTTTTACTCTTTATTGCAGCCATAGAAGCCAAGAAAGGCCTATGAGTCAAACTGCACATTAAACAGAAAAACGTGGAACACAAAAAGCATTTGTTTCAGGAAGAGCCCCTTTCAGTTGTTATAATGGTGCTGTAACCTTTTCTCTGTGCTCCTTCAGGTATGCCTGTTCAGTCCTGCAGATCCTGCTGACTACCCACCACCCATACAGACCTTTTAGCTTCCCCATCTATTATTGTCAGTAGCATTCCCATACAGAAATCTAATATATGGCCATATGTGTATATAACTTATATGTCTTATATCGGCATATATGGTGGAAACATAGTACATATATGTACATATATGTCAAAATATACAAAAATTGGCAGTTTTTATATATGTGACTTATATTTCCTTCAAAATTTGTAATCAAAATATATTGTAATATATTTTCAAATATATGTTAAGATTTTTCATGTATGGCCATATATGGCCATATATTAGATTTCTGTACGGGATTACCACGTCACCCTGTCAACGGTCTCTTCATGTATTCCTTGATTCCCTAAAGGAATAATAATATTTTAAGCAATAGTTTGTCCTGTGAAGACAGAATGTAAAAAGGGACAGGGTTAAAACATTTTGAATAATATTAATAATTAATTATGTTGGATAAAAAAGCCAGATCAGGATTGAAAGGGAGTTTTTTTTCAACTGTTTCAAGTAGTATATACACTGGTTAAGGGCTGCATACTATGGCAATGCGTGAAAAAATAGGAAGTGTAATTTCATTAAATTACCCCCCCCCCCCACTCACACAATTACGTATGTTGCCTACAGAGAATAAATGTTTAGTATTCTAACACCATTTCCTTGTTTGAATTTAATCACTACTGTTTGTTTCAAGATCATTTTAGTCTACTCGCTGACACCTGCAAATCAATGCAACAGTGCATATGTAATGTTTTTTTAAATATTAAAAGGTCTATTGGCGCTGAAGTCCGCCTGGCACTATGTTGATATTTTGGCCTCTGAAAGGGTCATATTTTGTCCTACAGTGAAGTGACTTATATGTTTGAAAATGTCAAACCCAACCTTTTGAGACAATGATTTTCTTGCATGATGTCATGTACAGCCAAAAAATACAAAAACATTATGTTAAATCTTTTTCTTACTTATTGTCAAATATATAAATACATATAAAATGAACATCACTTTAAAATCCATATTGGCATGCCTCCAGGTCTTGAGAACAAGCGTGACAAAGTTTGGGGGACATTCCAATAAGTAAATTAAACACCATATGTACATATGTATCTGGCAATGTATTAGTGCAGGGTGATGTCTTACCTCCTTGAAGACATTTTATTTTGTAATTTTCAATTAATTTTAGTTAACCAAAATAATGTAAAAGATAAGTACCCGAATTTGAGACGTGATATTTCCGACTGTGATTAACTGACATGGACACAGTTCTCTTTCCAACGGTAACATTAGCATTAGATTCCAGCATTTACGGCGCATTGACGATCTCTAGCGTTCATTATTTTTAAAAACACCTTAGACAAGGTATGAAAACATTAGATATTTTACAAAAACCTAAGTGGGATCATTGTACTGTGTAGAGATTTGTGGCTGATTAAGAGCACAGAGGGGTTTGTGCAGAAAAAGGCATAATGAGGAAGGTTACTGCCAGTTAAATTAATTGAATTAAGAGAGCAGCTGCTAAAATGCCATTGCAAAGCATCAAACAGGTATTTAAAGTTGCTTGTGCCTCTGGAGTCCCACAAACCTCAAGGTGTAGGATCCTCCAGAGGCTTGCAGTTGTGCATAAACCTACTATTCGACCACCGTTAACCAATGATCACAAGCAGAAACGGTTGCAGTTGGCCCAGAAATACATGAAGACTAATTTTCAAACAGTCTTATTTACTGATGAGTGCCGTGCAGCCCTGGATGGACCAGATGGATGGAGTAGTGGATGGTTGGTGGATCACCCAATAAGGCTGTTACATCAGCAAGCAAAGAGGTGGTGGAGTCATGTTTTGGGCCGGAATCATGGGGATAGAGCTGGTAGGCCCCTTTAGGGTCGCTGGAGGTGTGAAAATGACCTCGGCAAAGTATATAGAGTTTCTGACTGACCACCTTCTTCCATGGTACAAAAAGAAGAACTGTGCCGTCCATAGCAAAATCATCTTCATCTCATGCTGCAAACAATACCTCTGTGTCATTGGCTGCTATGGGCATAAAAGGAGAGAAACTCATGGTGTGGCCCCTATCCTCCCCTGACCTCAACCCTATTGAGAACCTTTGGAGAATCCTCAAGCATAAGATCTATGAGGGTGGGAGGCAGTTCGCATCAAAACAGCAGCTCTGGGAGGCTATTCTGATATCCTGCAAAGACATTCAAGCAGAAACTCTCCATAAACTCACAAGTTCAATGTATGCAAGAATTTAGAAGGTGATATTGAAGAAGGGGTCTTATGTTAACATGTAACTTGCCCTGTTAGGATGTGTTTGATTAAAATAACTTTCGATTTCACTATATAATGCTGCAAATTTAACAAATGACCATTTTCAGTTCTTTACAACCTATAAAATGTTTTGAAACTCTGTTGTGCATAATATTTTGGAACAGTGAATTTTGAGTTTTTATTTTCGAATACATTTTCACTGGGTGGTTTGTTCAATGAAATTTGACTTATACCCAAACGGTTGGTGACTTGAAAATTATACTGACTGTCATTTGCATCGACAATTTAGGAAAATCTGTGTAAAATATCATTTGCATAATAATTTGCAATGCAGTGTATATACAGTGCCGTGCGAAAGTATTCGGCCCCCTTGAACTTTTCGACCTTTTGCCACATTTCAGGCTTCAAACATAGAGATATAAAACTGTAATTTTTTGTGAAGAATCAACAACAAGTGGGTGTATTGTTATAGACTCCCAGACAGATGATAACAATAAGACTTTTATTTATCAGATTTCGTAGAACTCTCAGTTCCCGGACCGTATAGGCAGGGTCCCCATCGATGTCCAAAGGAGGAGGAGGCGTCCGAGCGGCCACGGGGGGATGCAAAGGGCTGTAGTGAACAGACTTGAGTAGGGAGACATGGAAGGAAGAGGCCAAGCGATACTGACGTGGCAACAGCAAGCAATAGGTGACAGGGTTAATGCGCTTGGTGATTTTAAAAGGAACAATATACCTGCGAGCGAGCTTCTTCGAGGGCAGCTGATGACGAATGTCCCGTCTGGAAAGCCATACCCGTTGACGGATGAAAGAGAGGAGTGGGGCGACGCTGTTTGTCAGCCTGTCTCTTCTGGGATTGGGAGGCCCGATCCAGGTGGCGATGAGCAGTGTCCCATACCCTTGAACTTCGCGTGAACCATTGCTCAACCGCATCCACCGGGGCTGTGTCCGAGTCCCACGGGAACAGAGGTGGCTGGAAAACTCAGGACACACTGAAAGAGGGTCATGGCCAGAGACGACTCAACAAGGGAATTCTGGGCGTATTCAACCCAAGGGAGATATCGGCTCCTGTCCTGGGGGCGAGAATAACAGTGTTGGCGTAGGAACGTACCTATTACTTGGTTGCGCCATTCCGTCTGTCCGTTCTATTGGCGGTGATATCCAGAGGTAAGGCTGATCGAGACCCCGAGGCGTGTCCAGAAGGCCTTCCACACCCTGGAAGTGAACTGCGGACCCCTGTCGGAGACGATGTCGTCGGGTATGCCGTATTGTCTAAAGACATGTAAAAAGACACATTCTGCCAGATCCATTGCATTAGGTAAAGTGGGTAGAGGAACTAGTCAACACATCTTTGAAAATCAATCTATAATCACTAGAATAGTGGTGTAGCCATCAGATAGTGGCAGATCAGTCACAAAGTCCATGGCCAAATGCGACCAGGGCCGGTTTGGTATAGGTAGCGGTAGTAGCTTACCAGCTGTGAGTTGACGAGGGGTTTTCGATGTAGCGCAGGTGGGACAAGACACCACATAGTCAACAATGTCCCTTTTTCATCGATGCCCACCAATATTTTCGGGAGCGGAGTTGCAGGGTTCGGGTAATTCCAGGATGTCCCGTACTGAGGGAGGTGTGGCACCAGAGTAGAATCTGGGGTCGGAGGCTGGCTGGTACATAGGTTTTTCCATTTGGTGTCTCTGGAGGGGCTGGCTCTAAACAAGGGCATCATGAATGAGGTTATCCAGGTCCCATTGTATGGGTCTTACCAAGCAGTTAGGCGGCAGGATGTGTTCGGGAAACTCCGGTTTGGATGACGGGAGGAACTGGCTAGAGAGGGAGCCAGCTTTGGCATTCTTTTCCCCTGGAATATAAGATACAGAGAAGTTGAAGTGGTTAAAGAAGAGCGACCATCTAGCCTGGTGTGCGTTTAGTCTTTTGGCGTTTTTCAGGTATTCCAAATTTCTATGGTCGGTAAGGACCGTAAAAGGGTGTCGAGCTCCCTCAAGCCAATGGCGCCATTCTTCCAATGCCAATTTGATGCCCAGGAGTTCACGGTTGCCCACATCATAATTACGTTCGGCTGAACTCAGTTTGCGCAAAAAAAAGGCGCAGGGGTGTAGCTTGTAGTCTTCTCCCGAGCGTTGTGACAAGACAGCCCCCACACCTACCTCAGACACATCCACCTCCACCGTGAAAGTGATAGATGGTGAGTTTCAGGCTTGGCAGGATCTTGGTTGAAATTATGGTTTCAGGAGTCAGGTTGCAGTTGAAATAGAATGCTTTACTAAAGTTCTCCTTGTTATTATTACAGAGTCATCTCATAACAAGGCATGTAAGACGTGTTGTGGCAAATGCCCCGAATGGTCATATGGAACTAGGTTATATAGCCTTTGCATTGTTGTTCGCAAACCTTCTAGAAGGAGACCCCTATCTCCTCAGACCCATGACTGTCTCATGTGAGAACATGTGCCGGTCACCTTAACTCCTGTCTTAGCGTCTAATCAACTGGCCTTGCTAGTTGTTTATCAAATAACTCAGTAACCCTTATCCGTCTAATGTCCTGTCAGTAAAATGCCCTGTTCTATTAGTCTGAATGGCACTTCCATGTATTAGACCTGTGATGGAATTACAGTCTAACCTACAATAGTTCATATAGTTATAAGCAGTCCAATATATAACAGAGTTATAAGTTATAAGTCCTAAGCCATAAGCTACTGCTTATTCTGATGTTATAATATAAGAATTGTAAGGGCTCTGTCTCTGTCCTACGTCATCCTTGGCCTTGCTTCCTTCGTCTCCTCTCCTAAAGGAAAGTCTTATCTGGCTTGACCCTGAAGCTTCTCCCTGTCTGTCTTCTATGTCCAAGTATAGCTATACAACTCCTTCTAATAGTAATACCATTCTTAACTGTTCAAACTGTAAACATGATTATATAGAATATATTTATCAACAAAAGGAAGATCTGGGTTAGGTTGTACCAAAATAGGTGCAGTGGTAAAACGTGTCGTGAGCGTCTGAAAGGCATTCAAGGTCTCTTTAGTCCAGGTAAATGCAGGTGCTCTGAGGTGTGACAATGAGTGTAGGGGGGCTGCTATGGAGCTAAAGTTACGGATGAATTTCCGATAATAATTAGCAAAACCAAGAAAGCGCTGGAGGTCCTTTCCCGTACGCGGTAGAGGCCATTTACGCACGGCATCTATTTTCGCTTTGTCCATGCGCACCCCTCCCGGTGTCAGTACGAATCCCAAAAAGGAGACAGTGGGTCTATGGAATTCACTTTTCTCTGCCTTAACGTACAGGTGATTGTCTTGGAGACGTTGAAGGACTTGTTTGACATGGTTGATGTGTTCAGACAAGGAGGTGGAGTAAATTAGAATGTCATCTATATATAAGATTAAGAACCGATCCAAAATTTTGTGGAATATGGCATTCATGAATGATTGAACTACGGCTGGCGCATTGGTGGGACCGTATGGCATGACCTTGTATTCATAATGTCCGTTGTGTGTAATGAACGGGTTTTCCATTCGTCCCCTTGTCATATCCGAAGGAGTATTCTACGCACTACGGAGGTCCAGTTTAGTATATATAGATGCATTCCCCACTTGTTCCAGAGCTGCAGAAATCAAAGGCAGGGGGTATTGGTGTTTAACGGTGACGTCGTTCAATCCACGATAGTCAATGCAGGGGCGGAGTCCTCCATCCTTTTTCCCAACAAAGAAAAAACTGGAGGCAGCGGGAGATGTTGATGGCCTTATGAAGCCGTGTTTCAAAGCTTACTTGATGTACGTAGCCATGGCCTGTTTTTCAGGCAGAGACAGGGGTAAATCCTTCCCTTTGGGTATACTGCATCAGGGAGTAGGTCAATAGCCCAGTCCCAGGTTCTGTGTGGAGGAAGGACGGATGCCTTCTCCTTGGAGAAGACTGTGTGGTATTCGGTATATACAGCTGGTATGTAGGTTGGTGTAGTAGGATGGCATTCTTCCACGGAGGTGGCTCGACAGGGGATGTTCAAACACGTCCTGTGACAGTTATTGCTCCATGCGGTTATTTCTCCTTTGGACCAGGATATCTTGGGGTCATGAGCACAAAACCATGGGTATCCTAGGATGAGTTTCTCACGGGAAGATGCTAAACCCAATAACTGGATGCATTCATTGTGGAATAATCCTACTCGTAGGTTGAAAGGGCTGGTTTGGTGTGTGATATACCCTTTACCAAGGGGTTGACCATCCAGGGCATTAATTCTTAAAGGGAAAGGAAGAGCGATAAATTCAATGCCTAGTTGTTGTGCCAGTTCACAATCAATAAAATTGCCCGCTGCCCCAGAGTCAACTAAACCCTGGGTCGTGATATGATTCCCACTCGCTGATCGGGTGACAGGTAAGTCCAATTGCTGTTTAATGTGAGTGGTGGGAAGACTAGCCCTTACCTGCCCCGTGGAGGGTTGAGTGGATGCTCTAAATCAAGACGGGCATACAGGACAGGTGTTTAGTTGATGTTGTGCGCCTCCGCAATGTAAACAAAGATGCTTCCTGATGCGTCTCTGTCGTTCCGTTGGAGACAGCGGGGAACATCCCAGTTGCATGGGTTCAGGGTTCTGTCAGAGCTCTGTGCCATGGGGGGTACCGGTGCTAGGCGAGGAGACCTGTGGTGTGCCTTATAAGAAAGGAAATGGTCAATGGAGATCGACATGGAAATATACTGGGTAAGGTTTGTCAGGTCACCCCTACAGGCTAGTTCTGTCTGGAGTTCCTTAGATAATCCCCTTCTATACACGATGAGTAGAGTCGTGTCACTCCAACTGCTGCCAGCGGCCAGGGTTCAAAATTCCATGGCATAGTCAGCTACAGAGCGCTTCCCCTGCTTTATGTCACAAAGCTGATCTCCCACACTGTGCCCTGTGGACGGATGATCAAATACTTCATTCGTTCTGAATTTAGTTCAGCTATATCCACTGCCCACAAAGCCGTAGCCCAATCTAAGGCTCTGCCGGTTAGCAAAGAAATCCTGAAGTCTACCTTGTGATGGTCGGTGAGAAACTGGTTAGGATGGTGGTTAATGTACAGGGCACACTACATCAAGAACCCCTTGCACTTGCCGAGTGTCCCATGATACTTATTAGGCATTGCAATGTTAGGAGGAACGGAAGGCGATACCTGTGGTCCTGGTGATGGGAGAGGAGGCTGACGGAGAAGGTGGCATAGCTCGTCTATCCTCTCCTCCTGTTTCGCCAGGCGGGCATTCACCTATGCCAGATCCATCCCGTAACACACTTTTATAGACTCCCAGACAGATGATAACAATAAGACTTTTATTTATCAGATTTCAAAGGAATTCTGTAATGGGCGTAAGCAGAGCATTGTCAGAAGAACAGGCAGGAGGATTGTGAGCCAGGCGAGGTAGTCAAGGCGGGCGAAAGTTTGGTACATGTTCGGAGACGTCAGGGCAGGCACAGGTTGATACACGGGAGGTCAGAGAAGCACAGGAGTATGCAGGGCGAAGTCGGTGGGGCAGGCAGGCGTCGGTACACTGGAGTAGAAAATACACTGGCAAAGGTACAGAAGGAAATTCCAAAACGCAGGTTAATAAATCCAGAAGAATAGGTCACACCAAAACGATCAACTTGAATAGTAAAGGCTAAGTACTTGCTACGGACAATACCTCACAATGAGCGAGATATTCAGGAATGTTTATATACACTGTCAGGTGGTAGCACAGGTGTCAGTACTCAGGTGATTTGGACAGGGCTATGTGGATACGTTCAGGATGAGTGCGTTCTTGTAGAATACCGTTCTGAGATGTAGTGCTGAGAGCTGACAGCGAACGGGTAGGTGTTACAGTGGGACACAATCATGAAGTGGAACGAAATGTATTGGATATTTCAAACTTTTTTAACAAATAAAAAACTGAATTATTCAGCCTCCTTAAGTTAATACTTTGTAGCGCCACCTTGTGCTGCGTGTTGCTTGGGGTATGTCTCTATAAGTTTTGCACATCGAGAGACTGACATTTTTGCCCATTCCTCCTTGCAAAACAGCTCGAGCTCAGTGATGTTGAATGGACAGCGTTTGTGAACAGCAGTTTTCAGTTCTTTCCACAGATTCTTGATTGGATTCAGGTCTGGACTTTGAGTTGGCCATTCTAATACCTGGATATGTTTATTTGTGAACCATTCCATTGTAGATTTTGCTTTATGTTTTGGATCATTGTCTTGTTGGAAGACAAATCTCTGTCCCAGTCTCAGGTCTTTTGCAGACTCCGTCAGGTTTTCTTCCAGAATGTTCCTGTATTTAGCTCCATCCATCTTCCCATCAATTTTAGCCATCTTCCCTGTCCATGCTGAAGAAAAGCAGGCCCAAACCATGATGCTACCACCACCATGTTTGACAGTGGGGATGGTGTGTTCAGGGTGATGAGCTGTGTTGCTTTTAAGCCAAAGATAACGTTTTGCATTGTTGCCAAAAAGTTTGATTTTGGTTTCATCTGACCAGAGCACCTTCTTCCACATGTTTGGGGTGTCTCCCAGGTGGCTTGTGGCAAACTTTAAACAACACTTTTTATGGATATCTTTCAGAAATGGCTTTCTTCTTGCCACTCTTCCATAAAGGCCAGATTTGTGCAGTATACAACTGATTGTTATCCTATGGACAGACTCGCCCACCTCAGCTGTAGATCTCTGCAGTTCATCCAGAGTGATCATGGGTCTCTTGGCTGCATCTCTTATCAGTCTTCTCCTTGTATGAGCTGAAGGTTTAGAGGGACGGCCGGGTCTTGGTAGATTTGCAGTGGTCTGATACTCCTTCCATTTCAATATTATTGCTTGCACAGTGCTCCTTGGTATGTTTAAAGCTTGGGAAATCTTTCTGTATCCAAATCCAGCTTTAAACTTCTCCACAACAGTATCTCAGACCTGCCTAGTGTGTTCCTTGTTCTTCATGATGCTCTCTGTGCTTTCAACGGACCTCTAAGACTATCACAGAGCAGGTGCATTTATACGGAGACTTGATTACACACAGGTGGATTCTATTTATCATCATTAGTCATTTAGGTCAACATTGGATCATTCAGAGATCCTCACTGAACTTCTGGAGAGAGTTTGCTGCACTGAAAGTAAAGGGGCTAAATAATTTTGCTCGCCCAATTTGTCAGTTCTTTATTTGTTAAAAGAGTTTGAAATATCCAATAAATTTTGTTCCACTTCATGATTGTGTCCCACTTGTTGCTGATTCTTCACAAAAAATTACAGTTTAATATCTTTATGTTTGAAGCCTGAAATGTGGCAAAATGTCAAAATGTTAAAGGGGGCCAAATACTTTCGCAAGGCACTGTATACAGCTCTGGAAAAAATAAGGGACCACTGCAAAAAAGGTTTATCTGGTTTTATTATTGATAGGTTTTTGGGTAAAATTAGCATTTTGGTTTAATTCCATTAACTACTGACAACATTTCCCTCAAATTCTAAATACAAATACTGTCGTTCAGAGCCTTTTTTTGCAGAAAATTTCTACTTGTCAAAATAACAAGCAAGATGCAGTGTTAGTCAGACCTTGAATAATGCAAAGACAATAAGTTCATATTCATGTTCAAACAACACAATACTAATGTGGTAGCTTTGGAAAAGTTCAGAAATCAATATTTGGTGGAATAATAGTAATTGTATGATATGATAATAATCTCGCATCTTGGCATGCTTTCCACCAGTCTTTCACATTGATGTTGGGTGACTTTATGCCACTCCTGGCAAAACAATTACAGCATGGCTTGTAACCATCCATCTTTCTCTTGATCACATTTCAGAGTTTTTCAATGGGGTTGATTTAAGAAAAAAATACTTTTTTTCAGAGCTGTAAGTAGGTATGTGAGCATATTCCTGCTATTCCTTTTCTGCAGTCATGACATTTATTGTACTCAGCAGTACTTCATTATCATGATTATGTTGTTATACACTCATTAGGCACACCTGTTCAACTGTTCTTAATGCAAATTTTTATCAGCCAGTCACATGGCAGCAAAGTCAATGCATTTAGACATGGTCAAGACGATCTGGTGAATTTCAAACCAAGCATCAGAATGTGGAAGAAAGGTGATTTAATTGAATTAAAACATGACGTTGAACATCTTGTGCTGTTAGAGTCCATCTGCTTCAAGGTTCAACATGTACATTCAGAGACGCTTGTCTTCCTATCTTGGTTGTAATGAATGTTTATGTGAGTTACTGCCTTTAATGTTTCCGTATAGAATAATCATTTTCTATACTTTTGCTTCATGGGTGGCTTTCCGAATGCAATTTTATCTAAAGAGTTGAAAACATCTGCGCAAACCACTTCTGCCGAGTAATGGTTGCAAACAAAGATACTGGGACCCCTGGTGTTACAGTAACCAAAAACATTTATGAGCCACTGGAAATAAGTACGCTTTGCATCACACAACTGCTGCAGCACAATCAAATTTAAGTTTTTCAAAAATGCAAGCAATTATTTTCATTTGAAAACGTTTGTAATCATTGAGGTGTTGATGTTCTAACAATCACATGGCCACAATGACACAATCAACAAAGGAGACATAGATAAGTTATCAACTCCTCTCACAGGTCATCTCAGGCTTCTTTTCTTTAGGAGATTGGGGAGGTACAGTTCATCCATTGTAATATAATCTTATAATGTCAGATGAATGTAGAACCTCCCAATGTATTGAAGGGAATTATGACGTTAATTGTACAGTTCATATCTGTGAAAAATCTAAGCTGTTGTTGACAACAATTGAGTTGCATCAGGTTTTCAACCTTTGTGTGTCAGGGCTCTGATCAGGGGAAACATACACCGTTCTGTACCCTGTATCTGATCTGGTTGGATACCTATGGAGGATAGAAGGCGTACACTGTGTCCTCTTTAACTGCAGGTCTGGGGTGTTGCATTACAGAACTGAATGGGTTGGGCCTTATGTGGGCCAGGGACCAATCGCAACAGGAAACCTGCTGAACCGTGTTATTTTATTTTTCTGATTGTGTATATAATATTTTTCAGCTAAACCATAGCCATGGGTTCCTTCAAAATGCCAGAATGCTGTAGATGGCTAAAGCATTGATTGTTCCTCCAAAAAACAAGATATGTCCTACAGTACAAGGATTTTGGCTGTAGTTTATGGGTGTCTACTAGCCTTTGGTGGCAGATTTTCACTCAATTATGCATGCATGTCTGTCGGTTTCCTGTTTTGTTCTCAGTGTGTGTTACATAAGCCAAAGGTCAAGTACCCAGGGGCTATAAAGACAGTCAAACTAGTTATTTCCATGTGTTAGCATTTTATTATTTCCAGGAAGATACACTTTAGTTAACATTGCTTTTTAATGTGAGGTTTCCAACAAGAAATATCCTTAAAATGGGAGGGGGTTATATTTTGTTTATTTTTCACAATGTTTCTCCCCTTCCAATCTTTCTTGTCCAATTTTCCCCTTAACCCTGACTTGTCGTCAGCTCTGCAACTCTCAAGACAAATAAGGGATGGTGAATGGCGCTCACATGGTTCACCCAACCACATGTCGCCAAGCCGGCTGATTGTTGATTACCCTCACCAACTATACTTTTTTACGTGATTGAACTTACAGGTGCCCGATCTGAACACAGGGAGTCACTGAAGAGCAATGTGGCACGGTAGAAAATCAGACTAAGCTATCATAACCAACCCTTATTGACTATCATGATGTAGCTTGTCCTGCAAGGCAGCGACTTAGCCCACTATGACACGACGAACCTCTTAATCTTGTTTTTGTACAACCCTGTTAATTTTACTCCTTCAAAATGTATTTGATGTCCACGCTTTGGCATTAAGCTGGTGGCAGTAGTTTTATTGATTGACGTTAAAGTATTATTTTTGTTATTTATCAGATATTTATTGAATGAGATGTTGCTTGCTTCGATTTACTACCATCAGTTTTGCAAAACTAACTTAAGACAATGAAGTATGCGGATATAATTGTAGCTATTGGTGTACAAAATGTGACTTTAGTTGTCCCCTGTAACATGTGATTATACTCTGGAGTCAAGCATTGAACAGGACCTGTTTCAAAAAGTCATTTCTTAACTGGAAGGCTATGCAGTCCAATTTTACTTTATTAAACCTTTAACTCTGGCCAAAAATAGGGATTGTATTACTTTCATATGGAGGTACTGGTGCCAAGAATGACTAAGTCAGGCCCATTAAGAGATTTTATAGAGTAGGCTACACAAGTACAGTATGCACAAACATATTTATGTTAAAAAAACACTAGCTGTCAATGTAGATTTGTGAGATACTTCTAAAATGAACAATATAAAGGAAAATGTAATTGAGTGTATCAGAATGTCAAGCTATTTCGTTTGGTCATTATACAGTATACAATTGTTTGAATTGTGCCACACCTACTTCATTAAATCATGGACCAGTTTTGTTGGCCTTGTGGAGAGAAGTTGATGTTTTTTGTTAGGTTAATACTTTTGTTAGGATCTCAATTAGGAAATCATTTTTAATGTACAGGTAACTTTAATTAGTCAATCATTTTAAATATAACTTTAATTGATTCTTTCACTTGTTCTGTCATAATACTCCCTCTGCGTTTTTTGAGTTACAGTAAATGCTTTTGCTCTGTCTTTTACTCACAAACCCCTCTGTTTCATTGTCTTTCTATCTCTTGCGTCCAGCCTGGAGCCAGGGAACATTCCAGGCTTGATCTCTACCTGCTGACAGTAAAGGATGCCAGTCACTGGGAGAACTAGTTTGTTGCTGCAAAAAAATGTCCACAAACTCCAACCATTCTGGCTGAGCTGACTCAACACGGACACAGGTAGCTCCCACAAGACTGAACACCATGTTCCTGCATAATATACCAGTGGGGAACCGTCAGGGCCATCTACGCTCTGTCAGAGAAGGCCTAAGGAATGATAGAAATATTTGTATATATATTTTTATAATATCATATTCATTTTGTATCCTTAATTTTTTGGATTGCATAATTTAAGTCAGGAGTGTGTCCCCAATTGTATGTGTTTACCAAACCCCTAGCCACACTGTGGAAGTTAAACAGAGTTTTGTCAGCAAAACATGACCATGAAGGTCCCTTTGACCAAGGAGGTACACTGTTAGACTTTTTATTGTATTTATGTGCTAACTTACTGGCAACGTGTTGCCAGTAAGTTACTGTAACTACCCCATTACAGTACCATAACTGTGCATGTTTTTTACAGTATGATGCAGGGCTCTCAAGTTTTGAAGAAAGGGAAGAGTGACATCCCCCCGTCAGGGGGTCAAGGGGGGGGCGGGTTAGATGTCTCATGGGAATGGGGGTGTTTTATTAATAATAATTATTAGTGTTTTGGTTGTTGATATTAATAATTGCTCAGACTTGCAGAAGAATTTCCACATTTGAAACAGTTTGGCTCAAGCCTAGCCATTTTCAGGGTCATGATTGAGGACAATGTCCCATCCAGAGACGAGCTGTTTTGTGTTGAGGTTTTGTTCAAACCAACCATTGAAAATACCATCTCGGCATCAGCATTAAAATTTGGAAGCACTAAAAACAAGGCTGCGATCTTTGATAGCCTCCGAAATTGGTTCAAGACAGTAGGGCTGCAAAATTAATACATTTTTTATCATGATCACGATTTTGGCTTCCCACAATCAAATTCACGTGATCGACGTTCAAAGACCCCCGACGCTCTAGAACAGGGGTGGGCAATTATTTTTGCTTGAGGGCCACATTGAGCTTTTGAAATCAAATGAAGGGCCACATTTTATAACGATGCATGAAAAATAGGAAATGTTATTTCATTAAATTAACCCCGCCCCCTACACAGTTAGGTGCGTATTGTACAGAAAATAAATGTTTTGTTTTTTAAAACCTTGCTTGACTGTAATGTTTTTAGTTTACCAAAATATAGTCAGTGAAAAGTACCCAACTTTGAGACGCTACGACTTGTCATTAATCCACATGGACAAACCACTTCTTATTATTTGCATTGGCAATATTTTATCAGCGGAACCCCCTCTTTCCAACCATATTGGTACCGTGTTGGTATTGTTCAGGATGATGTCCTACATCATTTCAGAGTTGCTATTTTGTCATTTTCACATCCTACTTCCTGTCTGTAATGTGTTTAGTAAAAAAGGCAAAAATAAAAAAAACATGACCGATATCGAGGCGCAATAGCTGTCGTCTCTGATAAACCCACATGGATGAGCCAACACTCATTCTTTTCGGCTGATCTTCGTCTTTCCAACGGTACCAAGCTTTGGTTGCTAGCATATACGGTTCGCGAGATAATTGCGATACAATCGCGCTTGACGCTCAAGAGCATCGGTAGACTGTGGGCCAGATCAAAGTGGGCCAGACACGGTGGGCCGCATCTGGCCCGCGGGCCGTAGTTTGCCCACCCCTGCTCTAGAACATCAAGCGCGATCATCTCGTACATGCTAGCAGAGGTGGACATTTACAGAAGTAAAAGTACTTTTTCTGAGTAACTCTATGTTCACAAGTTTTGGGAAGTCCCTACTTAAGACCAAATTGATCAGGTAAAGGGAGTTCATATACAAACAAGTTTTCATTGTTTGTATCAAAGTTGTGAATTTGGAGATCATGACTTACTCTGTGCTCAAACTAATGCTTGGAGCGCCAGTCGTTTCCAGTGGAAATCAAGTGAACATTTACAGGATATGATTTTTTTAATTGGTTGTTGCATTAAATCTTACCCAGATACAATAGTGCTATTTTCTGATTCGCAATTGTGTAGCCCATTTATTTTTTGTGATTGGCTGATAAGTGGCAGGCTCGACAATCCAGGGGAGACGCGCTTAATACCTGCCGGTTCCATAGTGAGAGCAGAGCGGCATATTAAATATATTATACAAAAAAATGTTGGCGTGAGAAATACAATGTGTGGCGGGAGTGTGTGACACTTGAGAGCCCTGATGATGCCCTTACTGAAGTTCCATTTTACAGTATAATACCCTTACTGTAATTTAGTTTTACAGTATAATACCTTTACTGTAACTTAGTTTTACAGTATAATAGCCTTACAGTAATTGTACTGTAATTACAATTTGCTAAATGATACTGTATTTGTCTTGCTGTATTCATTTTACTGTCATTGTGGTTCACAGTATATTACACTATTTGCCATGGCAGTACAACCTATTTTGATTATTTTACATAAATGCTCTTACATTTAACGACTTCAAAATAATTGACTGTAGTCCATGTACAAAAGTAAAACATTTAGATTATTGTATTATACAGGTACAAATACCAGGACCAAGATATTTTTGTCTGAAAGTGAAAATAAACCAGACATTTTACATACAAGCACTACAACCATGTTTAAGTATGCTCCAACACTGGGCAGTAGCCTCTGGTGGCCTGGAGGCTTGAGCGGAATCAGCGGCCTCTGGTGGCCTGGAGGCTTGAGCGGAAACAGCGGCCTCTGGTGGCCTGGACGTGGGGGAGACCTCTGGTGGTCGTAGTGTGGTGGAGCTCTGGCTGGGGGCAGCCATCTTGGAACTGGGGCTGAACATGGACTGTAGCAGGCTGGTGAACCCTTTGGGGTCCTCCAAAAGGGGGTGGTCTGCCTCCCACAGGGCCAGGGCGAAGGACAGCGCTGGACCCTCCAGCTGGGAAATCGCGAGGGCCACCCTGTCCTTCTCCGCCAGGGGTCTCCTCTCCTGCCTCCTTACCAATCTCCTAACCAACCCTACCCTTGGTATGGGGTCCCTAACATGGGGCCGAAAGGGAGCACTGGGGGCATTAACAGGGGCATTAACAGGGGCATTAACAGGGGCATCAACTGGGGCATTAACTGGGGCAGTAACAAAGGCCCTAGGGGCAGTAACAGAGGCCCTAGGGGCAGTAACAGAGGCCCTAGGGGCAGTAACAGAGGCCCTAGGGGCGTTTACATGGGCCCTAGGGGCGTTTACATGGGCCCTGGAGACAACTACATGGGGCCTAGGGGCAACTACAGTAACATTAGGGACATCAACTCGGGCAGAACCTGGTACCCTACCTGGAGCAGAAACTGGTGCCCTAACTGGTCTAGCCTGAGAGTCAGATTGCGACTGGGGAGAGCTAGCTGGTATACCATGGGAGCTAGCTCTGCTAACCACGGAGCTAACGGGGCTACATAATCTAGCCTGGGCTGTGGAGGAGGTCATCCCTGGAGAAATAATCACCGGAGAGCTAGAGGGGCTAACTAAGCTAGCCTTAGCACTAGGGGAGCTAACCTCTATGCTAGAGCAGTTATCCTGGGTGCTAGAGGAGAAAAAGGGGCTAACCAAGCTCGCCTTAACACTAGAGATAGTTGGAGGAAGGCAAACCTGGGAGATGGAAGAGCGAGTAGGACCGGAGGTATTATAAGTATGCTCCAAACACTGGGCAGTATTCAGAGGCGAATATCTGAACAATTCAGTTAGCATTTGAATTGACTGAAAGGATACAAAAGGTACTGTCTTTTAAAATCCCAGATGCAACTGCAGAACACTGAATAACCTAGCCAAAACATCAGTTCATCCTTTATCTTGGCTTTTTTGTACAAATCCTGATGAGTCTGTATAAAAAATGTGGTGTGGTTGTTTACCACAGAGCTGAAGTTGTTGGGCATTTGGTAGGTGAGGGGAAGGAGGAACAGTCTGTTTAGAAGCATTTGTGAATGACGATGGAGGGGCCCGACCCATGGTACTCCTGCTTGCTGATCCACATCTGCTGGGAGGTGGACAGAGAGGCCAGGATGGAGCCTCCAATCCAGACAAAGTATTTATGAACTGGTGGGGTGGTCCGTACTGGACTGTATGAGAAGCAGAGAAATGGTGATGAGTTTCTCTCATCTAAACTGTTAACAGACTTACAACTTGTTAGGGGTGCAACGGATCATGAAACTCACGGATCGGATCGGTTTTCGGATCAGAGTCACAGATCGGATAATTTTTTTTGTCATATCGCTTTCTTGTGCCACAGTGCCTACACACTGTCACGGTTTTATCCACTAACCTCTTTCCTTCATTATATATAACAAGGAAGCCAAAATGCTCCCATACAGGGTATTTAATTGACGTGGGACGTCCAAGCTCCTCCGTTCCTCCGCTCGCCATGACCATGCTGTGAGCGGACTGAACATGCGCAAAACTTTTTTATTTCAGTAATCAATCCGCGGATGACGTGTGTCCCGAACCGAAGATATTGATCCGAACGGATCACGGATCAATGACGATCCGTTGCACCACTACAACTTGTGCAAAAACATAAAATATGACAATATAAAAATATCAAAACAGTCACCTGTCACGAGTCCCTTATATGTGTAGGAGTGAGAGACAGGCGCGAAGGTTGCAATAATCCACCACGTTTATTAACCAAGAAATAGCTTCAACAAAACAATACTGCCACGCGGGGCTTCTTAACGAAATAAGAGACACACACAGTAACACGCGACATGGAACATTAACTGACAAGGACAAGGCGGAAACACAAGGGCTAAATACACATACAAATGAGACTAACCGACTACACCTGGGAATAGACATTAACTAGACAGCAATCTATAGGGTAAAGAAAACATGTGACTAGTGTAGTTTTGGGAAATTATGAGAATATTATATCATTAATATGCGCAATAAATTAACATTAATAAACGATATATTCCCTTTTCCCTTAATTATTGTTCTGAGTTAAAACAGGTAATAATGGCTTAATAGAAAGTGTGGAGAATGATCTTATTGATCTTAATTTCCTCGTAGATACATAATATCTATAAATCTGACTCCATATGTTTTATGTGTTAGCGAAGCAAGTTCAATCACAGGGCCTCGC
>JACXGM010007318.1:6282-30772 GCA_016801145.1 Umbra pygmaea
CTGCTCAACATGGAACACAGACACTGATCGCAAATCGTCTGTTGAGCACTAACACTCTCTGGTCACTTTATGCTCTCTACATCTGATGTAGCAGAATTCAAATGCACCTTAAAAGCAATTTTCCATGCCAAATCTATAATATTTACTACTTCTACTGTTGTACATTTTCCAGACCACTGCTCAGTACATAGCATTTTTTAATTAATATTATTACTATTGTCATTATTATTTTAAAATTCTTATATTGTTGTAATTCTTGTTTATAAGCCCACTGCATAGAATCGCCGTGCCATGTCAAAAGAAATGTATCTGCATAGGATGATGTATGTTATATGATAAATAAACAACTTTGACTTTAGACCTCTAACTATTATGGGTCGTCACCACTCGCCATACTTGTCCTTAGTCCTGCTATCTTTGACTCACTGGACTGTTGACCTGACAAAAAAATGCAAAGGCAGAGCTTGGCTACTTAGCTTTAGAGCTAAGGCGGGGATACAGATAAGATGTCCGTAAAGAACCGACGTATTTTATACCGTGTATTCTCCATGTAAAATCACGCACTGAACCGTGACACCTTTACCGTTCAATGCGACGTGACACCCATAGGAGGAACTATTCCTCATTTTGGTTCAATACAAATTAATGTACCGTTCCACCCCTAATGCCCACACAACTAGCGTTATATGGTAATTATCAGTTCGCTCTAAAACTGAGCACATTTAATATAATAATAATTAGTTCAATTTATATAGCGCTTTTCAAGAACCCAAAGCGCTTTACACAGTGAGTAGGAAAGCCCACCTCATCCATCACGAATGTGTAGCACCCACTTGGGTGATGCACAGCAGCAATTTTGTGCCAGAACACTCACCACGCATCAGCTATCAGGTGGAGAGGTGAGTAGTTATATATGCCAATTAGGAAGAAGGGGGATTATTAGGTGGCCGTGATTGAGGTGAGGCCTGGTTGGGAATTTGGCCATGACACCGGGGTTAACACACCTACTCTTACGATAAGAGTATTTTAATACCAGGTTAATAACCACAGAGAGCGAGGACACCCGCTATTAACGTCCCATCTGAAAGACAACACCCTATGCAGGGCAGATGTCCCTGTCACTGCCCTGGGGCATTGGGATTGATCTTTAGAACAGAGGGAAGAGTGCCCCTTACTGGCCCTCCAACAACACTTCCAGCAGCATTGGTCTCCCATCCATGGACTAACCAGGCACGACCCTGGTTAGCTTTAGTAGCAAACCAGCAGTGCAATACAGAGCTCTATGCTACATATCGGATGACCTAGGGGCGCAGATGGCTCAGTGGGTAGGGATTCAGACTTGTAGTCAGAAGGTTGCCAGTTCGATTCCTGACTGAGCCAAATGTTGTTGTGTCCTTGGGCAAGACACTTTACCCTAATTGCTCCCAGGTCGTTGCTGTAAATAAGAAATTGTTCTTAGTCAACTTACCTGGTTACTTGAACAATTCAGTACCAAGATGTAAGTCCCAAAACAATCGGAGGCAGTAACTGTGAAATTCGCGACCCAGAAATAACTATGTTGTAATAATTGCCCATATACCGAAAGCTAACAATCCAGAAACCAACCAATAATAAAAAACATATAATCGACCTACGAAAACACAGATACACGTGTAGCAGCAAGTGAAGGACCGTAACAAACTATCCTGACACATATAGTTCCAGTGGAGTTTGCTCCAGTGGATGCAAACTCCACCGGAGCAGCAAGAAATTAGTTGAAAAAGCAGGAAACCAGGCAAGACCTGCCACAACCTTCGGCCAACCATTGTAGTAATTCATACTAAAAATTTGGGAAAAATGAGCCACAGTCCCCCACAACAAGCACAAACCTGAAACAAAAGTGAACTTACCCCCATGAACGCACTGACATTAAATACGCTGGGTAATTACCATGTGACTACACTGTAGCATAAGTGTGCAAAACAGTTGTAAATCCAAAGCTGTGTTTGGCTCACAGCCATTTATAATGTTACTAGCATAACATAGCGTATATCTGTATCATTAAAGAGTTTTAGGTATTATTGAATTGAAAGCTCACCAAAAACTGGTTTTAAAGATATTACCTCTTTAAAACATTATTGTTTTTAAAGATATCGACACGAGAGTATGACAGATTACATATGGTAGCGTGTTCTTAAAGTGGCACAGACACTTAGCTAACAGAAAGGAACAAACCGTTAGGTAACTCTAATACTTAGAAACATAAGCACTTGTTAACATAACTATAACTCATTCAAGGCTGTACGTAATCACTAATCAAGCTGATCCAGAAGTTACCAGACTCCTATCCTTAACCTATTAGATGAAAGCCCAGACTAGGGAGAGAGAGGTGCGAAACACCATGCAATGCACTGAAGGAACACAAGGGGGAACTGAAACAAAACCATAACATAATCAACTCAATAATACAAGGAGTCCACAAGGAGTTCAAATATAGTTCCTGGATGCCAGCCCTCCCTGGGCTGGACGTCAAAGTACCCCCCCGGTAAAGGTCACCACACCGGGGTGGCCAGACAAATGTGAGGGCCGAAGGACCCAAACACCCCCACAGTAGCGGGAACCCCCCCCAAGGCACTCACCCAGGCAGAGGGTCTGCAGGCAGTCATAGGAGGCCAGGTAAGGAGCCAAGCGGTGAGGCCCCTGGGACAGGCAGTACACGGGGCCCGGGGGCAGGCCGGGCAGGGAGCCCTGGGACCGGCTGGGCAGGGGAACCCGTGACAGGGGAGCCTACAGTGAGTGGTGCAGGGAGCTCATGTAGCAACGACGCAGGGAGCTTTGGCAGCAATCCAGATATTAACAAATCAGGGGTCTAACCAGTCCTGGAACAGAGACCCCTGACGTCACCGGAGGAGCTAGCCCAGGTAGTAAGGGAGTGGGTAGCAATGTAGGCAAAAGCGGACCCTCTAGGTCCTCGGCAGCCTGGAGCTCCACATCTTCCATCACCACGTCATCTTGGAAGTCTAGCGGTGGAGACAAAAGCGGACTCCCCAGGTCCTCGGCAGCCTGGAATTCCGGAGCAGGCTGCGGCGGGGCCCGGCTTGGAGCAGGCTGTGGCGGGGCTCGGCGTGGAGCAGGGTGCGGCGGGGCCCGGCGTGGAGCAGGCTGCGGCAGGGCCTGGCGATCCTTCCATGTTTGGAAGGCCATCGGCCATCTTGTAGAGGGGGCCGTCATCAGCCCTCTTGGAGAGGGGAGCCCTAGGAAGGGGACTATCACCTTGTACTGAAGAGTTAGGGGCCTGGACTGGAGGCCTAGGGGCAGTGACCGGAGGCCTAGGGGCAGTGACTGGAGGCCTATTTGGACTAGCCTGTATGCTAGTAGAGTTAGCCTGAGAGCTAGGGGTGTCAGGAAGAGAGCTCATATAGCTAGCCTAGGAGCTAGTAGTGATAGCATGTGAGCTAATGTAACTAGCCTGGGAGCTAGGGAGGTTAATCAAAGGGCTAGAGGTGCCTATACACAGATGGTGAGCCCTTACCTGAGAGCTACCACTCTGCACCTGTGTATGAGGGGGACTAATCTGAAAGCTAGGGGAAGTAGGAGGACTAATAGGGGAGCTGGAGCAGCTAGCCTGGGAGCTTGGGGACCTAGCCAGATAGCTGAGGGAGCCATGCTGGGAGATATGAGAGCTAGGAGGGCTGGAAGAACTGGCAGGGAACAGGGAAACCCCAACATTAACATTGGGAGCCGTACCTAGTGGGCTAACACCCTATACGTTTGAGTTAGGGAAATCGCAGTCCTCGTCCTCAGCATTCCAGGTATAAACCTCCTCCTCTTCCATGTCGAAGGCCTCCTCGTCCAAGCTGTCTATGTCCCACATTGAGGCAAGAGCCAGGGAAAATCTCTGTTGTACGGGTCCCGCTCTCTCTTGTAGGATGAGCATTCTGTCACGGTATGGGTTGTGGTTGAGAGAGGGAGACCCGAGATGGTTGTTTGCTATCATGTTTTAATACTGCAATTTCCAGGAAAACACATACATGTAAATGTTCAAGGCCAACACTGGACGCGAGAGTATGACAGAATACATATAGTAGCATGCTCAAGCTAACAGAAAGGAACAAACCGTCAGGTAACTCTAATACTTGGAAACATAAGCACTTGTCACTTACTCACAGTAGAACTCATACAAGGCTGTACGTAATCACTAATCTGAAACACCATGCAATGCACTGAAGGAACACAAGAGGGAACTAAAACAAAAAAATAACATAATCAACTCAATAATACAAGGAGTCCATGTCTCAGTTCAAATATAGTTCCTGGACGCCAGCCCTCCCTGGGCTGGACGTCACACTGTGGTCCACAAAATAATAGTGCAGTTTTCCATAGATATCTGTAGAGGGAGCGTAGACTAATGGAGTAGGCACTAGTCTTAGAAGCAAGAGACTGCAGGTTTGAAAACATGAGAGAGGATGTCATTTTATTTTTCTATTACTTCAGAGGTTTACAGAGGTATTCTTTGTACAGTCTACACTGACAAAATGTGTTTGCCAATCTCTAAATCATTTATTTCACTTGTCCATACTTCCTTGCTGAACGCAAGTACTAGTTTATCCGGTTTTTGGCACTTCAGACTGCATTGGTCATTGCCAACAGCAGACATGATCAACACTCTGAAACATTAGTGTGCACAACAGTTGTTGGTCGAAAGCTGTGTTTGGGTCACAGCCATTTAGAATTTGAGAAAAGCTCATCAAAAATTGGTTTTAAAGATATTGGGCCCTATTTTAACAATCTGAAACGCAAGTACCAAACGCGAAACGCAAGTGACATTGTGGGAGGGTCCTGGACGTTGTTGCTATTTTACAGGCGAGATAAATTACTCTTGCGCCCGACGCAAATCTAAAATGGGTAGGTCTAAAGAAGCTTCATTAGTCATAGGTGTGGTTTGGGCGTAACGTGCAATAAACCAATCAGAGCGTCATCTCACATTCCCTTTAAGAGCAGGCGCGGTTGTTCCATGGCGGATTGCTATTATAACGGCGGATTGCTATTGATTTTTCTTTTTACAAAATGTAAATAAAGAAATGTCACAAAACATAGCCTACTTTCCGATGTTTTGGACTCACTCTAACTAAATCATGAGGTTATGAATGCATGGTAATATTTTTGCAATGTAGTCTAACATTAGACCGAGATTACTCTTCTGTCAAATAAGGTTTCCTCTCCCGTTCTATATTTCTGGGCATTTGGGTTAAGTTGCAATGGCGAATGCATTTCAACATCACGTCTCCTGAAGTCCTCTAATATTTCCTAATTAATGTCATCAACATATTCATGATTAATGGAAATGTTGCGTAAAACACAACATACCCCCAAACCAGCCCTGGGATGTATTGCTGTTTATCTCACCCTTACAGAAATCTTTGATTTCCCGGGTCTATTGCTGGATTATGTCATGCGACGACCAATCCATGGATAGAACTAAATCGGCTTGGGAGCAGGAGATGGGGATGGTATTTTCTAAGGAGTTTTGGGAAGAGGCAATTAAAAGAACAGTAAAACAAAAGAGTTTTACCTCTTCGTGTGCCCGTCTGGGTCTTATTCAGTTTAAAGTTATAGACAGAGTACATTACTCAAAGTCCAGACTATCCAAAATGTACCCAGCAGTGATGGATGTGTGTGACAGGTGTCACTCCTCCCCCTGTGACCTATACCATATGTTTATTACTTGTCCAAAACTGAATAGCTTCTGGAATTCAGTATTCCATACTTTGTCTGAAGCCCTCAAAATTGACCTGACTAAATGCCCATTAATTGCTCTGTTTGGAATCCCAGGTAACTTGATGAAATTAAATAATAAAGACTCTGAAATTATTGCTTTCACAACATTATTAGCTAGTTACTATTGTGGAAATCCTGTCAGCCCCCCTTAGCTTCTCAGTGGCTAACCGATGTCCTATTTCTTTTGCGGTTGGAGAAAATTAAGTACTCCTTGAAGGGATCTCACTTTAAATTCTCTGACAAATGAAAGTCATTTATTTCATACTTTAACAGTCTGCAGAGGCTTCCAACATATTTCCCTTAAACCAAGTTAGTATTAGTATTAATCTTACTATTGTAAATTAGATATACATGTATGTCAGTGTGATGTGTTTTCGTGTGGATGTTTTGTGTCAGGTCTGGGGGTGGGGGAGTTGGGTTTGTGGACGTGGAGGGGGGTGAGGGGGAAGAGGGAGGGTATGGGGAGGAAAATCTTGCTATGCATCTTTGTGTCTGTCATCATTGCTGTACATCTGTTAAATAAATATATTTTAAAAAAACAACAACACAACAAGCCACAAAGAATGCTGCGACTTGAGTAGTGTAGAACCTGTTCTATCCAAACACCTGACACGCATTTTCAGTGTGCCAAATGTTTGTTCAATTAGGCTACACTGCGTGTTTGTGTGTGTTTTCGATTAAATAGCATTTTGCGCACTTGCTGGCATCATAAAATGTGTCAAAATTAACCATGTCTTTACCTGATAGCCGTTGTCCCCTTCACAGCCACCCATTCAAGGGGGGATTCCTCATGGCAAATTTGCCATAAATGAGTCGTGAGTAATTCGCAAAGACATGCGTGATTTTACTATTAGCATTGCAAATTATTTGTATGTTGATTGAATGGGTTCCCTTGAGGTTGATGTATATCAGTGCAAATAATTCATTCTGAATAACTTCAGTAAATGTGTACACTAGCTGTATACCTATTTTTTCACAATTTCGGACACCACAATGACTTCCCTCGTGTGGTAATATTTTTCCTTCTAATTACGTATTGCAATAATAAAGAACTGCTGCATTTGTGTAGATGAGAGAAGCAGTGTATGCGCGTTGTGCACACGCTACATTATGGTTAAGCATGCGCCCTTAAAATAGTATATGAATAACACGAAACTGACATTTAACCAGGTTTTTAATGGTCAGTGGCAGAATTGTTTTCGGGAACTGCAAGATAGCACCAGGGAACGTTTGCTCCGGAACACGCCTCTTCTTTTCGCTGAACTGCCCAAAGACGCACGTCTGTGGAGGGAAAAGTCCCATATGCGTTGGTTGCAAGACAGGAATGATGCGTTTGTGTAAAAAGTCAATTGCGCTGGGTGTAAGATAGGGCTCTTTACCTGCGTTCTAAGTAAATATACGAATGCGGGTGTATGCTGTGCTCTATGACTGCATTTCTCTGAAGACATAGGTACTATGAATGAAGGAGTCAAATGTAGGTGGATGTGTTCTCTTTTTATTAGTAGAACGCATTGAATGCTCAACAATAGTCCTTTCGCCTCACAATAGGCGAACAACAGGCCCACTAAACAATGAAGCAATAACACAGGGAATAGCCGTGGTCAATAAAGGTCTGTGTAGAAATAACAATAGATTGGAGAGTATTAATACATTCAAATGTCTAATAGGTAACTTGTAGAACATACAGACTGTGTCTATACAATATCCCACACTCATCTAAAGGAGGAAGGGGTATAAATACAATACGAGGCACACAGGTGTCTCCCATCACCACGGATGAGAGGGTGTGGTCTGGTGAGCAGAGGAGCAGCAGTTAAGTAGACCGGGGTCCCTGAATGCCGGATCCTGTTCGCGCCAGTAGGGGGAGCTCCAGGATCAGCACTGCTCACACCGTAGCTTAATGGAGTAGTAACTCGTCTAAGAAGCAAGAGACGGCAGGTTTGAAACACAAGGAAATATGTATATATATACACAGTGCCTTGCGAAAGTATTCAGGCCCCTTGAATGTTTTGACCTTTTGCCACATTTCAGGCTTCAAACATAAGAAATGAAACTGTACTTTTTTGTGAAGAATTAACAACAAGTGGAACACAATCATGAAGTGAAACAAAATTTATTGGATATTTCAAACTTTTTTAACAAATAAAAAACTGAAAAATTTGGTGTGCAAAAGTTAAGTTAATACTTTGTAGCGCCACCTTTTGCTGCGATTACAGCTGTAAGTCGCTTGGGGCATGTCTCTATCTGTTTTGCACATCGAGAGACTGACATTTTTGCCCATTCCTCCTTGCAAAACAGCTCGAGCTCAGTGAGGCTGGATGGAGAGCGTTTGTGAACAGAAGTTTTCAGTTCTTTCAACAGATTCTCGATTGGATTCAGGTCTGGACTTTGACTTGGACATTCTAACACCTGGATATGTTCATTTGTGAACCATTCCATTGTAGATTTTGTTTTATGTTCTGGATCATTGTCTTGTTGGAAGACAAATCTCAGTCCCAGTCTCAGGTCTTTTGCAGTCTCCATCAGGTTTTCTTCCAGAATGGTCCTGTATTTGGCTCCATCCATCTTCCAATCAATTTTAGCCATCTTTCTTGTCCTTGCTGAAGAGAAGCAGGCCCAAACCATGATGCTGCCACCAACATGTTTGACAGTGGGGATGGTGTGTTCAGGGTGATGAGCTGTGTTGCTTTTACGCCAAACATAACGTTTTGCATTGTTGCCAAAAATTTGAATTTGGTTTCATCTGACCAGAGCACCTTCTTCCACATGTTTGGTGTGTCTCCCAGGTGGCTTGTGGCAAACTTTAAAAGACACTATTTATGGATATCTTTCAGAAATGGCTTTCTTCTTGCCACTCTTCCATACAGGCCAGATTTGTGCAGTATATGACTGATTGTTGTCCTATGGACAGACTCGCCCACCTCAGCTGTAGATCTCTGCAGTTCATCCAGAGTGATCATGGGTCTCTTGGCTGCAGCTCTGATCAGTCTTCTCCTTGTATGAGCTGAAAGTTTAGAGGGACGGCTGGGTCTTGGTAGATTTGCAGTGGTCTGATACTCCTTCCATTTCAATATTATCGCTTGCACAGTGCTCCTTGGGATGTTTAAAGCTTGGGAAATCTTTCTGTATCTAAATTCGGCTTTAAACTTCTCCACAACAGTATCTCGGACCTGCCTGGTGTGTTCCTTGTTCTTCATGATGCTCTCTGTGCATTCAACGGACCTCTGAGACTATCACAGAGCAGGTGCATTTATTATATGGAGACTTGATTACACACAGGTGGATTCTATTTATCATCATTAGTCATTTAGGTCAACATTGGATCATTCAGAGATCCTCACTGAACTTCTGGAGAGAGTTTGCTGCACTGAAAGTAAAGGGGCTGAATAATTTTGCTTGCCCAATTTGTCAGTTTTTTATTTGTTAAAAAAGTTTTAAATATCCAATAAATTTCGTTCCACTTCATGATTGTATCCCACTTGTTGTTGCTTCTTCACAAAAAATTACAGTTTTAAATCTTTATGTTTGAAGCCTGAAATGTGGCTAAAGGTTGAAATGTTCAAGGGGGCCGAATACTTTTGCAAGGCACTGTGTATTCCATTCTAACATGAATGCCTTTTAATTAAATGTGGAAATAAAAAAACCTGTCTTCTGTGTTTCATTTTAAATAGGCATCATATTTTGGCAAGTTATATGTGTGCAATGACATTGTCGAATGGACATACTAATTAATCCAGCACACGTTTGTGCCAGTACCAGATTTTGATGTACTACTGTGGGCTGATCTCATCTGATGATTCATCATAAATCTCCTTATTCATCATATGCAACGCAATATAGCTAGTTAATCCTAGGGTCGTTTTTCCCTGAAAGCCTTGAAGAAAACAGAACAGATTAAAGTTTTGGTTGATAAAAAAAATGGGAACAGTTGTCTGTTGGAAGAAAGCAGTCTCAAGTCTGTCGGAACGAAAGCAGTGAACCTTTACCCAGTATTCTAGACTAATATTAACCATGTGAAGCTAACAAGTGATTATGCCACTGATTTTAATTGATCCCCTTTCATGCTAGCTACAAACGTATGGCTTCTCTGCATTCACAACTTCCTCCAGACTTGAGATGCTGCAGCTTTGGACAGGTGGACTGTAGCTCACAACAGATGGGCTGGCTGCACAGTTTCCATGTGATTTGCTATAGAATTGTAACACTAGAGGACGTGGATTCTCTTTTCAAAAAAGTATCGGTCATAATCGGAAAAATGCTGATTAATAATTATTTTGAAAACTCATAATTGGCCATAATTAAATCGGCCAGCCTGATTAATTAGCCGACCCTCTAGTTTTTATACCCATCCACCATCCCCAACATTATTAAATCACAAACAAATTGTGCTATAGTCACATACAGTGTTTGTGTAATAGTCACGAAAAAAGTGCTTCATACGTCACAGTGTCACAAACTTTTTATTTCACTTACGTGCAAATCTAACAGTGTACAGTACACAAATCTAACAGTGTACAGTACACAACTCTAACAGTGTACAGTACTTTAATACAAACTCAAAATCTCCAGAGTGAATTATGGTGGTGGCATTATCATCATATCTGCAAGGACAAATGGGACAAAAGAACTGATATATTCTTAATATAAAGAGTTAAAGCTGTGCAAAATGTGATTTTACCTAATTTTAAAGTGTTATTACTGGGTTGAATAGAACTTAAAAACAATGTCACCTTACAGTGATTTATTTGGAGAAATGGTTCACTAGATGAAAATATCCTCAAATAAAGCTGAAATTCTGCACATTTATCTATTATGTACTGTATCATTTAAAATGAAGAGTTTAGATCCAAAACATTTGTCACTGTACTGCTTTGACTTCTGTAATGCATCACCAACAGGCAAGATGTGTGCTTTCATTTGCATTTCATGGTAATGGTGTTGGCTGCAGTTTTTTGACCAGGTCTGCATGGATGGATATGGCATAAGGGACGGACCTCACCAGACATAAATCTTGCATAAAGGACTGCAAGGTTTGCAAAAAAGAAACGTAATATTTAATCAAATTGGAACCCCCACATCCAGATTTTGACTAGTGCTGCATAATGCAATCCAGTAATCCCTTTATCAAATGCTCAGAGGAAATTGTCATGTTGGAAAGAGAAAAATATTTAAGGTCATTCTATCAGTTTCATTTTTAAATTGTCCACTATTTCTTATCTTCGGAGACATAAATGACATAACATAATTAAATACAGAATTATAGCTGAGCAATCTGTTCAATAACCACCTTCAAAGTTGTTTCCTATAAACAATTTCTCAATATTTGAACAAACATTGTGTGGCTGCTTATAATGTAAACTGAGAGGGATAACAATAACAATTGGTGTGTTTGGACAATTCATATTTACGATGTTGTCCAATGCTGGCCATTGTCATTTCAGTGTAAGGTGGACAAATCATATTTACGATGTTGTCCAATGCTGGCCATTGTCATTTCAGTGTAAGTTGGACAAATCTGAAGTTGTGCATCACCATCTCTAGCTATTGTTTGGAGACAAAACATTATTATAGACAACTGTATTCAGCACTATGTTCTAATACGTGTTTGATGTCCATACCAGCTAATTAATATTTTGAATGCAAGTTTACCATTTTGGTTGGATAACTATTTAGAGTTGGTATGCATCTTTACTATTTATATAGAAATGTCGTCCAGGTTTCTAGCATGAATGTACATAGTACCAAATTGCAAATTATATTTATCTGGATGTTTGCATCTGCAAAAAAATATGATATTCTTAAGACCCATCACACTTTTATAATATTACGTAGTAATCGCATTGCGTATACAACACAGAAGTCATTAGTCAGATCATGTATGGGATGATTAAGCTCACCAACTATACTTCCGCAATTAAATTTACAGGTGCCCGATTTGCATATAAGGTGTCATTAAAGAGCAACGTGGTAGTATAAATAATCAGATTTATCTAACCCAGGGGTTCCCAAAGCTCTCCTCAGGCCTCCCCAAACATGCCAAGTATTTGTTTTAAACAAAAAACTTGCACAGCTGATTCAATTAGTCAACTACACATTAAGCTTTTGATTGATTTAAACAGGTGTGTCATTTCAGGGTTAAAACAAAAACATGGCCTGTATGGGGAGGCCCGAGGGGAGTTTTGGGAACCCCTGATCTAACCAAATTCCCGGGCAGCACTATGCCAATTTGCGCTGCCTCGTGCTGGAGGCCCGAGAAAGGGCCCATAGTCAGGCTCAAACCAGTGACTATCATGACGTAGGCTGTTGTGCAATGTAGCAACATGGCAAACACGTTACGTAACGGCGACCAACCGTGACATTGTGGATTTGTCGTCATACGTCATGTTATTAAATTACCTTCTCACAATGTTGTGGCTACATCATCTGAAGGTATTTTCATGACCACAGCAAATGGTCAGGGCCCGTATTTATCAAGCTTCTCAAAGTGCCATTTTAGTCTTAAGTGCTGCGATTTGACACAATTCACTCCTACTCTCAAACTTAAGTATAAAAGCAAGTTATCATATTTCTCAAAGCTAAGAATCACTCTTACTCTCTCAGCTATTTAAGACTGCTCGAGAGGTCTCTCAAGTGGTTAGGAGTTGCCAGTAGGGGCTTGTGAATAATGTGTTTTAATAGTTTGACGTTGAGCACTTAATTAAAAACGGTATTGTTTGGACAGAGCAAGCATCATCTTCGTCAGTGACGTCATTTCACCAGTGACTTTACGCAGCAATGTATTTTCAGATGAATTGAAGGTGATGATGATGCTTTGTTTGCAGCAATGCAATGCTGATGATTTGGGCCATCACAACCATCAATATGCCAAACTGTCAATTTTTGCACTTACAGCTCCACACATTGTCACACGTTTCATTGACTTCAACAACCTGCATAATCCAACAACACCCTGCATAATCCAACAGAAGCAAACACAATTCATGTAAATAGCCGGCTTCCCAAGAGTAGTAGGCACAATGGATGGCATCATTGCTCCCAGCGTCAACGAGAATGTTTATATGAACAGGAAGAGGTACAACAGCATCAACACACAAGTTTTGGATGTGGTACCCATGGCCTAGGTCAGGGGTCAGCAACTCTGGTCCTGGAGGGCCGAAACACTTCTGATTTTTGGTTTCTCTTTCTAATAAGGGACTGGTTTATACCTGAGAAAGCAGGTGATTGCAATTAACTACTAGGTAAAACAAAACAAGGCATTGAAAAGTTTGTAAGTACACCAGTAGTATATTTGAAAAACACTTACCTGATGGCTGCTACTCTCGGCTGCTATGCTATACATGTTGTCATCTGTGCGTGATCTCGCGGGATCATGCACAGGGCACAACCTGTACTTCCTTACCTTCCCACAATGTTGTGGCAACATGCACTCACCTAAAGGATTATTAGGAACACCATACTAATACTGTGTTTGACCCCCTTTTGCCTTCAGAACTGCCTTAATTCTACGTGGCATTGATTCAACAAGGTGCTGAAAGCATTCTTTAGAAATGTTGGCCAATATTGATAGGATAGCATCTTGCAGTTGATGGAGATTTGTGGGATGCACATCCCGGGCATGAAGCTCCTGTTCCACCACATCCCAAAGATGCTCTATTGGGTTTAGATCTGGTGACTGTGGGGGCCATTTTAGTAGAGTGAACTCATTGTCATGTTCAAGAAACCAATTTGAAATGATTTGAGCTTTGTGACATGGTGCATTATCCTGCTGGAAGTAGCCGTCAGAGGATGGGTACATGGTGGCCATAAAGGGATGGACATGGTCAGAAACAATGCTCAGGTAGGCCGTGGCATTTAAATGATGCCCAATTGGCACTAAGGGGCCTAAAGTGTGCCAAGAAAACATCCCCCAAACCATTACACCACCACCACCAGCCTGCACAGTGGTAACAAGGCATGATGGATCCATGTTCTCATTCTGTTTACGCCAAATTCTGACTCTGAATGTCTCAACAGAAATCGAGACTCATCAGACCAGGCAACATTTTTCCAGTCTTCAACTGTCCAATTTTGGTGTGCTTTTGCAAATGGAGCCCTTTTTTTCCTATTTGTAGTGGAGACCGGTGGGGTCTTCTGCTGTTGTAGCCCATCAGCCTCAAGGTTGTGCGTGTTGTGGCTTCACAAATGCTTTGCTGCATACCTCGTTTGTAACGAGTGGTTATTTCAGTTAAAGTTGCCCTTCTATCAGCTTGAAGGAGTCGGCCCATTCTCCTCTGACCTCTAGCATTAACAAGGCATTTTCACCTACGGGACTGCCGCATACTGGATGTTTTTCCCTTTTTACACCATTCTTTGTAAACCCTAGAAATGGTTGTGGGTGAAAATCCCAGTAACTGAGCAGATTGTGAAATACTCAGACCGGCCCGTCTGGCACCAACAACCATGCCATGCTCAAAATTGCTTAAATCACCTTTTTTTCCCATTCTGACATTCAATTTGGAGATCAGGAGATTGTCTTGACCAGGACCACACCCCTAAATGCATTGAAGTAACTGCCATGTGATTGGTTGTGTAGATAATTGCATTAAGGAGATATTGAACGGGTGTTCCTAATAATCCTTCAGGTGAGTGTATTTGGTAACATTCTTACCGCCTCACCACGTGTTAGCCACAGACATTTTAATAAAAAAGTGTACATATATTTTCATATTTTTGTATATTTAAATATAGAGACAGGAAAAAAATACAATATATTTAAAAGTATGCATGATGTTTAAGATATTCTAGTGACAACAAGCCACAGAGTGAAAACAGATCAAATTGGAAGATTCAGTTTTTCAATGTTTCATGCCGATTGTCAAACCTAATGATTGGAAACCAAGCATATTACATACTAAATAACCCATTGTATATCCCACCAAAGAGTATGGTGCACTCCTGCGGTTGGAAATAACAACCTGGCTAAGAAATGTAAGACAGGACAACACAAAGTTACACATAGAAACACAAAATGAGAATTATTTACAATATTGTGCAAATGACGTGGTCAAATTGAAGACATTTGTACAATTAACTAAAGCCATAGAAGATGCAACAGGTAAGTAAATAAAATAAATTACACCATAAATGGCATCACATATGTGCAGAATGAGGAGATAGTGTATGAATAAGAAGTTACCACCTGAGTAAATTTATAGTATTATTAATGGTGGCAACCCTGTAAAATACTTCACCAAACTCTTGGATTGGCAGGACTGTTATGCATACAAGGTAGTATTTTGGAACATGGGTAAAAAGTTTTATTGCGGAACAAGGAAACAATTTAAAATTTGATTTAAACGTACAATATGTAGTTTTTGGCCACTAGGGGTCTCTCAATCAAAACAATAGCAAAAGATGTACTTGGATGACGTTGGGTTGTAGCGTGGGATCATCGGTTTTGTTATCGTCGCCAATGACAACCTTCCAATCTAGCGTCTCCGGCAAAAAAAAATGTTCACTGACAAAGTAATGTATTGTTAAATAAAAAAAAGAACACAAAAATACAATAAAACACAAAAAATATAATAACTTTATTCACGTATGTTTGGCAGTTCCCTGGAACTTAGAGCAACTACAGCAGTCAAAGCTTATATGATGCCATTGACGGAAGACAAAATGAAACATCCTGTGTCTTCAGATTATGTATATTACAAATTACTCTAGGTTTGATAGTTGGTGGAAACATTTAGGATAATGTAAGTACACAACTAAGAAATATATATAATATAGGTATAGTGATGTTTGCTTTTTTAATGCAAAGTACCATCCATCCATCCATTTTCGTCCGCTTATCCGGGATCGGGTTGCGGGGGCAGCAGCTCCAGACTGGGGGATCCCGAGGCGTTCCCAGGCCAGGTTGGAGATATAATCTCGCCACCTAGTCCTGGGTCTTCCCCGAGGCCACCTCCCAGCTAAAAGTGGCTGGAACACCTCCCTAGGGAGGCGCCCAGGGGGCATCCTTACCAGATGCCCAAACCACCTCAACTGGCTCCTTTCAACACAAAGGAGCAGTGGCTCTACTCTGAGATCCTCACGGATGACTGAGTTTCTCACCCTATCTCTAAGGGAGACGCCCGCCACCCTCCTGAGGAAACCCATTTTGGCCGCTTGTACCCTGGATCTCGTTCTTTCGGTCATGACAAAGTACATCTTTTTTTATTGTTTTGGAAAACTACATATTGTACCTCTAAAGGGAGTCCGCATGGCGTAGTAGTCACTGCATTGCAGGACAGTCTATGTCAAAATAGTCAGTGTTTCGAGCCTGACCATGGGTTCTCTGACCTCCTGCACGAGGCGGAGAAAGTCAGATTATCTATCCTGCTACCTAGCTCTCCAGTGACACCTTGTGATCGGGCACCTGTAAATTGAATCGCAGAAGTATAGTTGGTGAACGTTATCATCCCGTGCATGATCTTACTAAAGGCTTCTGTGTTGGATGAACAATGTGAAAAGAATCAGCGACTGGGCGACATGTGATTGGATGAACCATGTGCTTGCCCCTGTCCAACCCACAGATCTGTCCAAGGAGTTGCAGAGCTGCCGACATGGCTGGGTTAGTAAGAACTGGGAGGGGAAGAAAATTAGAAAAAAAGTAGTCTTGCTAAAACTTGAAAAATCGTAGAGAAAAAGTTAGAGATCACAGAATTAATTTTGCATATCATTAAAGCTGTGTTCGATGTTAGATAGCACAATGTTCAACAAGTGTTCAAGTTTCCAACTGCACTATGTGCAATGAAGATGCTAACAGATATTCTTAATAGAGCGGAGGAGGGGATGCAAATCATCTGTATTGACCCATCTGAAGATCTACTGCAGGGGTCTTCAACTCTAACCCTACGGGGTCCATAGCCTGCTGGTTTTCTGTTCTACCTTAACATTAATTGGACTCACCTGGTGTCCCAGGTCTAAATAAGTCTCAGATTAGAGGGTTGCAATGAAAAAGTGCAGTGGCTCTGGCTTCGAGGTCCAGAGTTGAACACCCCTGATCTACTGTATACAGACAAATAACAAAATATCATACACTTCTTCCAGGAATTATTGATGTTACAAGTAGTGCTGGGCAGTATACCGGTTCACACCGAATACCGGTGTTTATTTTTGTTATGATATTAATTTTGTATATACCGCAATACCGGTGTATTTGAATACAAAATGTCCGGAACGCTACGCTGTGCAACACTGTTTCAGTTTGGACCCTTTTCAATGTGGCGCTTCTAAACATGCATGGTGTGACTGCAAGGTGTAGTGAGGGTAAACTGTAGTGCTCAGGGGCCGGTTGTACCAGCTGGACATATATAGGTCATAACTGTATGTCCGACCTAAAATTCCCTTTACGTCAGACTTTATATTTATACCTGTTCCACCAGCCGGGCGTAAGCTCTCAATGAGCTACGCATAGTAGCTAGCAGGCACAGCCAGGGTGCAGGCTGTGACTCTGATTGCATTAAGATTTAGCTGTAATTTCTTTGGACAAAGACCATTTTGTTCAATCGAAGATACAGGCCACATTATTTATGTTAGCAGCGAACTACATGGATTATCAGTCAAATGCCTGGAAATAGCCGACGTGTTGTTTGTTAAAACGGTACTAACTATGTTAGAAACAAATTTTGATGAGTCACTTCCAGCTGTGCGATCCATCCCAATACGTAAAACATTGATTTTCATCACTACAGTATTGAACATTAATCCTTGTTAAGAATGATGCTTCACTGCCCTTCCTCGTGCTAAATTGTGAATATTTCTTCTGTTATCTTTCTCAAGTTAGGACGATGCTAGTTGTTTTGTCTTACTAAAGTTGGTTAAAGCAGCAAATTCCATGTATTTTTCATACTGTAGTGCACAGCACACACACACGTTCTTTGGCTTTGTAACTCAGAACAATTAGTAAACGGGTTTAGCTATTTACATTTCTCTTGCAGGCACATCGAATTTAGGGATCAATTTATTATTAGTGGAATTTATAATTACATTAAAATAATATGTTTTTAAGCCAATGAAATGCAAGTATTTTAATGTTAGCTTCTCTTTTCTTTTACACTTTTATGGCATATGGAACGAAACAGTTGCCAGGGGGCAACATTGGAACGTTTTAAACTTTCTTCGTCCATTTTATCTATTCGGATTAGGCAAAGAACACTGTCTAGCAATTATCACTAGTTATATTCTGATTTCACATTGCTTACGGTGGACTTAGCTACAACTACTCTTATTTTTATTTGGTGCAACAACTTTAAATTCTACTCACAACATTGGATACGAGCAATTTGCTCCAACACCTTAGCTGCAAGCACGTCTTGGAATATCAATAAATGTATTAATCTACAGCAATAATTCCTCTCTCAACCAGAAGAAAATGCTGGGAACACCTGCATCATGATTATGCATGGAAAAAAAAAATACCATCATATACCGTGAAACCGGTAGAATCTTGAAAAATACTGTGATATACATTTTTGGTCATACCACCCAGCACTAGTTACAAGATGACATGAGGTCATATATAAAATATATTCTTATGGAAGCTAGATAGGAAAAAGGTAATTCAGAGGGTAAGCCAGCCATTCTACATCTTTCAAAGACTGGTATTAATACAGTGCACTTTTATTCATGCTGCTAAATGTGTATTTCAGTGCATCAACTTTCTCCTTAAAAGTAAAAAAAGACATGTGATTTATTTTTTAAAAAGACATGCACCAATAAACCAGAAAACAATTGTTTTGTGAAATTAACTTGGCAATAAATCTCTTTCTGATTCTGACTTAAAATCCTCAGTGTGGTCCAGTAGAAAGCGGTGTACGCACTTTAACATTGGTTCCAATCTGCCATCCCATTCCAAATAAGAAGAAAAAGAACTTCCTCCTCCACTATCGATATACATAATAAAGTCTAGAGGTCCTATGGCAGAGTCTCTAACGTCATCACCGGTGGCCATTCATAAGTATACAGTGTCATAACTACATCTCTGACATTTATAACAAACCAAACTATTTGAAAATTTATAGAAAATATGGTTATTTAAAAAGTATGTGCACCATTAAAACACAATGTTCACGAGTGAGCGAGCTGACTGTGGCAATATGGCCACCAGGTGCGGACGTCGACTTACATTGGCCAGCAGTGCGGACGAGACATCTAGCCTTTATTATGTATATCTGTGGTTCAGACACTATTGGGAGATTAGCACGCACTCTCTCTCCCCTGCCTGCCAGCTCTCTTATCAGCCTGTCATCTTTAATAGACTTCGTGTGCACTATATGTATGCAGCATATCGAGACCTTAATGAACATAAATAATGCAAGTCTTTAGGATGTATCCTATTTCTTAGTTTATTTATCCTCATAATCAGACTGATTTACTATATTGCATTATTTGAAATATAGAACAGTGGCAGACTTATTTTATTGCTGTGGTGTGTACTTGTTGACAATAGCGAATTACACCATATTCCAATTATTTAGCAATTTGGAATTGAGTGTCACAAACATTAAATATTAGGTTTTTCAATCAAGCTCATGGATTGTATTGTGTCTCTGGGCTCCTTGGATCACTGAAATCAATCTGATAATTAGTTTGCCAGGTGAGCCCAATTAAAGGAAAAGTACATAAAAAGATATTCCAAAACGACTTAAGAAGGACGGTGAAACTGAAGATTTTGGCTGGTGACGTCAGAGTGCGTGCTGTTATCTCCTTTGTTTAATGTCAGATTGTGTGCCACTATCTCCATTGTTTACATGAGGAG
This sequence comes from Umbra pygmaea, assembly GCA_016801145.1. Lineage (NCBI taxonomy): Eukaryota > Metazoa > Chordata > Actinopteri > Esociformes > Umbridae > Umbra > Umbra pygmaea. Next base: position 25,820 of record JACXGM010007318.1, read on the forward strand.
ATTCTGTGCAAAAAAATTTAATAATAAAAAAAGTCTGTGCAATGGCAGACGTAGCCAAAATATCACTGCTAATAACTGTGCTAACAGGTCTTATAACAGGTATACCGATATATGCACATTTATCACATTATTTTGCTGAACAGAGGCGTCAGAATGCAATACTACTCAGGTCACTGCTTATGACAACACTACGCTCCCACGACACAGACCTTGCTGGTTTTGGACGAGAACTACCGGAACAGGTAATATCCCTTTTTTAGGCTTCTGATTGGCCAACATGGATTTACGGTTATGGTGATATCGTCACCTGTTGGTTTGAAATGCTCTTGTCAGCTCATGATCATGCGTTTTTTCGCGTTTGGTTGGCCAGTTTACATGGTGTTAGTGCATACACACACAAAGTTTTCAGTAACTTCAAGTCGCTGCAGCAAGCCCAGTTCTTTTTTACAGATGGATGAGTCCAGGACCTGGGGCCTCATGTATAAACGTTGCGTACGCACGAAAAGCTTACGTACGCTGGTTTCCAAGCACACGGTGTGATGTTTAAAAAATTACTTGACGTGAGAATATGCGGTCCGTCACAGAAACTTTTGAGCAGGCGTGAGAATGTGCGGGCCGTACGCAAAGTCTTGTCTGGCTCTGTAACGTGACAAATTCTAACTGAAAAGTGCCATAACTCACCAAACATAAATAAAGTTTCCACTACAGTTACTGTCATATGTCTATGACATTGACTATTCTAAAAACATAATTACATCCGCTAATAAATGTTCGATCATTGATGTGGATGACTCACATCAAAATGCCAAAACCCAAACGGGAAATGCTATTAACTTAATCTGCCACCACTCAATAACTTCTGTTAAAATTGAGGGTGTCAAACGAACAACAAAATCATTCAGGAAATGCATGTCACCCTCTGTATATGGTTAACATTGCACACAGCACAGATTATTTACCACAGATGAAATATATACTCGCTGTGCAGCTACAAGTTTAACATGGGAAAATGCAATTGTCTCTGTGAGCCTGACTTTGGCTCATCCATAATGCACATGAGGCATGATGCCCAAATCCACCTCCAGTAACAGTAATCACTCACTGTTGATGCTCAATTGATTCTGTGGATTATGTGTAAATAAGTGAACAAGGTGTGGGAAATCAGGTGTAGCCTATAAAAAGATGCGTAAATCATGCTGCTATATTTGATGCGCAATGGCTGCTCTGGCACTGCTAGAAGACATTGCAAATAGGAGAATCCGGAGAGAGCATGTGTTCAGAGACCAAACAGATTTGCTGGCCCGTGATGATGACTGGCTTATGAGTCGATTCAGGTTGCCAAGGGTTATCCTGTTGGAACTCTGTGCTGAGCTTGGGCCGGCTTTACAACATGAGACAGCAAGGAACCACGCGTTACCTGTCCCTTTGCAAGTTCTCACCAAGTTCTCACCACACTGCGCTTTTCAGAGAGAGCTGGCTGACCGGTCAGGCATTTCCCAACCATCTCTGAGCCGCGCCATGGCAGCTGTATGGAACGGTCTCATCCGTATGTCACCCAGGTACATACAATTTCCCTTCACTGTTGGTGAGCAGGCCAACATTAAACTGCAATTCGCAGCGATGAGACGATTTCCAAATGTAATCGGAGCCATCGACTGCACTCACATTGCTATAAGGGCACCATCTGATAATGAATACGCATATGTGAACAGAAAACACTTCCACTCTGTAAATGTGCAAGTGATCTGTGATGCGCAAATGTGTTTGACAAATGTTGTGGCACGGTGGCCTGGCTCTACTCATGATTCATTTATTCTGCGAAATAGCAGTGTGGGGAACAGACTTCAAGCAGGGGCTGTGCAGGATGGCTGGCTTATTGGTAATATATGTAATTTATTATCATTAGGCTACGGTAAAATAAGGCCATGAGCTTGTATTGGCATCTGAGTAAGTGGTTACTGTATACCCATAGGTGACTGTGGTTACCCATTGCAAACTTGGCTCCTCACCCCGCTCACAATCCCCCAGAATGAGCAAGAACGGCGGTACAATGATGCACATACTCAAGCTTGGTTAGTGGTGGAGCAGACCATAGGGCAGCTGAAAGGCCGTTGGCGCTGCCTGGATAGAACTGGTGGCATGCTGCTTTACAGCCCACAGAAGGTGTGTTGCATTGTGCTGGCATGCAGTGTGCTGCACAATGCGTCAAACAAACGTGGTGTGCCTCTGCCACAGGCCGAAGCAGAGATGGACGAACCCGGCCCGGAGCCCCCGAACATTGGTCCCAATGCAGCAGCCTTACAGCTTCGGTTAGAGGTCATACAAAGGATGTGAAAAAGCAAGACAAGGTGCATTTACTTTTTGAGGTCTTTTATTGCATCACATAATTTAGTCAGCCCATCATTAAGTCATCTTAATTCGCTAACTATTTCCCTCATGTGTCTGCAGCACAGCATCGGTGAGGACACGGCCAGTCTGGCGTCCCCCAGCAGCGGAGGCACGCAGCGCAGCTGATCCAGTGCACAGACTGTCGCCTGCCATGGAGGTGCTGGCCACACATGGGTCCCCCTCCTTCTCCTCCTGGGTCTCCCTCGTGCCGGACGCCTCAGTTTCCACATTCTCTAAAATAAACGACATTACATCAGTTGGTTCAGTCTGCTTCTTTTACTTTTTCATTTGGACGGAAATGTGTTTTTTAACTGGTCTTTGAATGTGTCTGAGTCATTGTGTATTTCATACTTACCTGGATGAATGTTTGAGTCCCCCTCACATGCTGGCAGAACTCCAGCTATAAGTGCCTCGCCGATAATTGCAGCCACCCTTTCCTCCTGTGGCGTTAGCGCAGGTGCTCTGCTCCCGACCCTCCACCTGTAGCTGCCACACTTTTACGATGCGCCACCACTCGTTTTTTAATTTCGACTTTGACATTGAACCATTTCTTCTTTATTTCTGCCATGGTCCGGTTCTCCGAACTTACAGCATTTACGGCCCTAGTGACACTTTCCCACTCCGCCAATTTTCTTTTGTTGCTAATTCCTGACGACAGGCCGCCAAACAGGACACATTTCCTCGCCTCCACCTCTGTTATTAGCACCTCGATCTCACAGTCTGTGAAATGTTTCTTTTTTCCGTGTTTCGCCATTGTAATTCAAAAGAGAAAAGACCTCAGGGGCATATTTATAGGCCATTTGCATATTAATTTCTGAGAGGAGACAAGGCGGGGTCATTGGCTAGTTCACGTGCGTTCAATCTCAAGTTGATTCTGATTTATAAAGGAAAGGTGCGCAGGACCTGGCGTACGAACGGTTTTATATGTGAATTTTTCTGTGCGTACGTACTTTTCCAGTTTTGGCCGTACGCCATCTTCTGGTATGTAAGCTGCGCAATCCTTTATACATGAGGCCCCTGGAGAGTGTAAAAGTAGGGAAGAAAACTGTTGTCCGTTCAAAAGTATGCTAATGATTTAAGCACCACACTCCTCGGTCCCTCTCTCATCTATCTGCATGCATTCAGAATTCAACAAACCAAGGGCACTTACTAAAACAAACACATCATGCATAAGTTAAATGGTAAATTGTGAAAACTTTGACTCGTTTACTGCTCTTACTAAATGCATTTTCTAGTAAAACACTGTAGCTACTGGTGCATGAGCCTGTTAGTAAAAGATAGTTAGCATGGGCGCATTATTATTTGTGCTGCGGATTCCCAAAATGCTTTACATTCACCATGGGAATACATTATGATGACGACCAGTGGTTAAATTGGGCCGGAGCTCTCCGGGGCTCAGCTCCAGCACATAAGCCTGCTTGGATATGCCTGCTTGCAGTCAGTTGCCTACTGGAAATATGTCACATAAAAATTGGATGAAAGTGGTGCTTTTGAAACATGATATTTCCTACAATAAATGAGATATTTTTTAAATAGCATATCTTTTTTGTCTCGGCGGAGCTGTGATGAGAACAATCAGAACACGCCGTATTCTTGTTCAGCCGCTTAATCTCGTTGTCAGTCAACCATCATGCACCAATCGCGCATTGTGCATCAACGTAGGTTTATGCTAAGTTCAGACCGAACGCTAATTGAGCGTGAAATTTGCTTCTATTGCGTGTAGTTGTTCACTTGAACAATTTGAATCCAATCCAAAGCGAATAGGACGTACGAATAAAGCGAGTGTTTGAAGTGAAATAGATGCGCGTTTGAGGCAAAATTGAGGTGTTTGGAGGGGAGAGAGGGACCTGCTCACAGGTGGCGCCAGGCATTTTCCCCCAATGAGACAAACAAATCACCATACTCTTAAAACTATGAATAAGGGACAGCACATTTAATTTGTTAATATTACTCTAACACACTGTGTCAAATGTTTAGCATTGTAAATAGTCCAAAGTAAAAGTACAAGGCTGGATTAATCCGTTTTGGGAAGTTTTTAATTAACACCTATGACCAGGTAAAGGCGAGCAAAAATAACCATTGAACATAAGAAATATATTTGACTCTTTGTTAAATGTAGCAAGGAAGAGATCTTCAGAGCACCTGAGCTGAAAGAAAAGGCAGACTAATATTGAGGTGTTTTTATACCAGCCATTATGGTAAGAATTTGTATGAAATGTAAAATCCAAATTTAAACACAAATAAATCCAAATGTTGATTGTACAGCTAACCATTGTTATCATCATTTTTATATGTTAATAATAGGCAGTGAAGGAGTTCAAATACCTTGGGGTCTTGTTCGCGAGTGAGGGAACAATGGAACGGGCGATTGGTCGGAGAATCGGCGCAGCGGGGGCGGTATTACATTCGTTGTATCGCACCGTTGTGACGAAAAGAGAGCTGAGCCAGAAGGCAAAGCTCTCAATCTACCGGGCAGTTTTTGTTCCTACCCTCACCTATGGTCATGAAGGCTGGGTCATGACCGAAAGAACGAGATCCAGGGTACAAGCGGCCGAAATGGGTTTC
>JACXGM010007319.1:0-30898 GCA_016801145.1 Umbra pygmaea
CAATTGTAATGTTCTGAAAGGTCTTCAAAATTGCTGTTCATTAATGGTCCCCAATCAACCTGACAAGTGCTTGAGGCAATTTTCCAAAGAAGAGTGGTCTAAAATTGCAGGATCCAGATGGTAGAAACTTACCCCAAAGACTCACAGCTGTTATTCCAGTCAAAGGTGGTTCTACCATACAGAATCGGGGGGTTGAATATGCAACAAACACATGTTTTTTATTTTTTTATTATACTTTTCTGTCACTATAAAAATATTTTGCAACTTCAAAGTGTTCAGTATTTTGTGCACAACAAATTACATTCTGGGGTGTCACACTACAAAATGTAGAAACATCCAAGGGCGGTGAATAAGGCATTGATAGTTCAAAGATTTTTTTTTTTTAAACTTGACGAAATTCAACAATTTGTCTTTGTTCCTAAATCACTTGAAGTTATTTTTTTATTGTCTTGCTCTCTCACTCAATGAGAACAGGGTCGGGCTAGAGCGAGTGCTACCTCTGTAGGCTATATGGCTCTGTGCATATGAATGAACCTTTGGCTGTGCAGATGAATGAACCTTGATACAACTTTGAGAAATAATGATTATGTGCGTGCATGAAAAACTAATGTTGTTTGACAAAAAAATCCCGAAATCGGGAAAGCCAATTGCTTTTGGTACATAAAATATACATTTTAATTATAAAAGTTTAATGGTTTAAAACTTATCTTTTCTTACCTCTCTGCCAATGAGGATGAAAAGCCAGCATGCACACTACATCCTTGGTTCAGTCTACAGAGATTTTCTAACTTGACACTGCTCTTCCCGAGTGAGAGAGCTGACGGGTGAAAGATTTAGGAACATAGACGGATTATAGAATTTCGTCATTGTTCCCTTTTAACTGCAATTTGCTGAAGCTTTGATGTAGTTGAACGTATGCAAATGTTGGTAGTGTGTTTATTAGCTAACTGCTTTTTAACCATGTAATGGTGTAGTTTAAGGAGATACAAACTATATATTTTGCGCAAGAAAATTAGGGAATTTATTTTGAAAGGTTCTGTTACAGAAAAGGGTGTTGGGACTAACGCATTCCCATGAAATCCTTGTAGAAAGATACAGTTTGAAGTTACAGTTGGCGTGACATAGCGATGTGTTTTACTGCATTCTCTATGGTCAGAAACAAAGTGGGAGGTGCCAAGAGGTGACAAAGTGCAGTGCAGGTGAGGCGAAGCAGAGAAGGCTTCAAGAGGGCGTGCAAAAATTTGGAAAGCGTTGAGCTATTTTACTGAAGTGAAAGCACATCAAGCCAGTCTGGGCACGCCACACCATGTGTCCCAGCTAAAATGCAACAATGAATGTAGCAATTTTTTCGTCCTGTATAAGCAATAGACACCATACTTCAGTTATCTTGAACAGTTAGTTTACGTTGTTGATCTTCCTGGCAAGTTTTTACCTACATGTAGATGCATTGAACGTCTATGTTGTGTTTAAAGTGTCCTAAAATTATTTAAAGTTAGCTGGAATAACGTTAGACATTTAGTGTCTAGAAAGAGACACAAAACAACAGTATTTGATGTTTTAATTCATGTGAAAGTATCCAGTATAGTGAATTTACTACTAAACATTTTTTCCATGAAACGTTAATAGAGCGGCGAGGTTTAGCAGGCAGAGCGTGGTGAGGCGTCCAATTTTGCTGGTGTGAAAGAGCAGTATTTTGACAGCACCATGTTAGCTAATGATCCATTACACACGATAGGAAACCCATTTTAGAGGAAAGCATTTATTTCTTGATATAGGTATTGTTTGTTTTTTTAAACAGTTTTACCTGAATTAAAGGTTAGATTTTTGTCATGTTAATATTTTTACATTAACATTTCCTGTTCCCTTTCCCACCAAAAAGCAGGAATGAGGTAGGGAGAGAACAAGTGACAGGCCACAGGAGAATGAAGATAAATAAAAATAAAAAATATATATATATAGGCAGAGAGATAGGATGAGCAGAGAATGATGGGCGAGAGAGTGTGTGGGGGCGGGGTCAGAGGAAGATAAAGGATGTGGATAAGTGGGGTCAGAAAGAGGATGTAGAGGAGGTTGGTCAAAGCGATTTTGTGTGGGCAGTGATATAGAAAATGTAGGTGGGGGCAGAGAGAGAAAGAGGATGTGGAAAGATGAAAGAGAGACGAGGGATGTGATGTAGAACAGGAGAGAGAAAAGAGAGGACTGAGATGATGGAGCGTGAGGAGACGGGAGGCGGAGAGAGAGTGCTGAAGACGGTGAAATGACTGACTGTCTGCTGCTGAACAAGCCCCCGAGGCTCACACTAGTCATGTGACCTCCAGCTCTCTGGATAGTGGTTGTCAGGCAGGGGACTCACTGAGGAGGGAGAGAGGCAGGGAAGGTAGGCTACCTTGGGGTATTCTTGAGGAAAAAGATTTTGTGCACATACGATGGTAATGCATTTGCTTCAGATGCTAAATATATATTGTGTTCAAAGTGAAAAAACAGAAGCAATCAAACAGAAGGCCCTGTGTCTGTTTCATAATGAAGACTATCCTTTCTCGGGTGAACTTTCATGAAGTGACTGGTTCTGAAAAATGCATAGTGGTTAAAATCTGTTACATTTCAATTGTATTTGTGCATCGATTGTTTTTTTAAGAAGAGCTCAGCCATCTTGTGTTTAATGTTACTGTTCAGAAGTGGCAGTTGAGGTCAGAATCACCTTCCCCCTTGTCAGTCTTTGGTTCCTCTTGCAGAAAAAATACAAAAAATTCAAAAATAACTTGAAAGTAGCCTACTATTTAGTCTGGAAAATACTCCATGAAAATGTTTACTTAATATACATTTTCACTAAAACTCTAAGAACCTGTTGCGGAGTTGGTATAGCAGTCTGTGCTCCTGACTCAAGACCACATATGCACCATGGCGACAGGTCGGTTCGGCTGGCTGACCGTGCCCTTTCTGTTTGTCTCTGCCTACATACCCGTCTCCCTAGATTCTGCTTCCTAATGTCCTATCAATAAAAATATTAAATACCCCCCCCCAAAAAAACTAAATAACATTAAAGGCCAGTTTCACAGACAGAGATTAAGTCTAGTCTGGGACAAAAAAACAAGCCTAACTAAATTGAGTTTTATTTTTCCTATACTATGCCTAATATTTTCCACAAAACCAGGCTTAACGTTTTTGTTGACTGCAGACTTACTTGATCCCGTATGCTACTTATGGTGGCTGCTGTACTCTAATTTTCACGTTAGAGGGCGGCCATGTAACATCACATGCTGCCTGGGTTATGAAGAATGTTTCAAGTTTTTTAAAGTGTGCCGTCTTTCCCCTGAGGGAATAGTGCAAGACCATTGTGCTGTGCTGCTACCTACCGTCCGTTGACATCGTTCAAACAGGTTCTTACATGTAGTCTGGATCGCTGTATGCACAGATTTACTATACTTCAGTTTACAAATATTTAAGATGGGCCTAGAACCTCAGTGGCTTTTTAGTACACCCTCAGGTACTAAGTTCAACCATATAGTGATTTGTCCCTATAGAGCATTGGTTCTCAAACCTCTCCTGGGGGACCACCGCCATCTCACAGTTTTGTTGTAACCCTGAACTAGCTTCCTTGATTCAAGAAGGTAAGGGCTTGATGATTAGTTGACAATTTGATTCAGGTGTGCTAGCTCTGTGATACATCTAATATATGGCATGGCTGTGGGCCTCCAGGAGAGGTTTGAGAACCACTACCATAGAGTAACCATCTTTGCTACTTGGTACTGTACATTTCATTTTTTAAGAACCTACAAAACTTCTGGTTTGTGGGCCAGATCTAGTTAAAAGTCATATTATACCTGTTTTTAAAGTGATGTGTAAATCCTATTGGAATCCAGCCATTAGAATATAAAATAAGTGATCCACGTGCAACATGAATTTAGAATTACTGCCATTGTAAGGAATATTTTATTGAAACAATTATTCTAAGATGAATACACTCCAGTCAAAGGGGAAATTAATCCAAATTTGGATACCATTTGTTTTGAGAATGGTACTTGTTTCATATCTTTTTTGCAGTCTTGAACTGGTAATCTGGCATACCGGGCAAATGTGTAATTCCTACTCCACTGAATGACTTGTACTTTTATGTGAGTGTGTATATTGTGTAGGCCCACAAATGTTTATACAACGTGTTGTGTAAAACCTCTAATAATAGACTGGACAGGGAGAAGAGTTGGTCAAGCTTGTTCTGAATTGAGATGTTCGAGAGATGTTGCGTGTTTACAGTCGGGACTCTGGTTGAAAATCTGTTAGTGTGTGGTGTGCTCGCTTTGTCACATCAATGCACACCACACACTATAGGAGCGAAACGGTTAAATCTAGGATTTTGTCCTCATGTTTGTGGTCTCTCACATTTTGAAAATCTTATAAGATTAAAAAATATTTTAGTGTGTACCCAGCATAAGTGTCAAAGGCTCACTTGGACAGGGACTTTTTTGCAGTTGTATTCGAGTACTTTGGATCTCAAATGATACAATGACCATGGGGTTAAAGTACAAACTGCTTTCATTTGTAGGTATTTTTTATCCATAGTGGACAACCTGAACCATATAGAAAGGAGAGTTATGTAGATGGTCAGCAACAGGCTATTGGAAAACATACACTACTCATTTATATGGCGTACATTAATTGGATAAACATCTTTATGTAATACTACGAATAATATGTGAAAGGGATGATTCTGTTTTTGCTATTTCGGAACAGCCCAAACACATTTCATGGTTCAGGTAGCTGCAAGTATTTTTACTTGGTTCATTAAGATCACAAACTAGTTAGGTTATCCACTCACCTGGTAGTTTAAGTCTTAATTTGATATCAGTTGTAAGGAAACACCAGCAGACACTATGCCTTCCGTGGAACCCCTGCTAGTTTATTTACGTATGACCATTATTTTATCATTATTTTATCATTATTTTATCAGGCAAGTTCATTAAAAAACAATTATTATTTGCAAGAATGATCTGGGGGAATATTACAGGGAGGAGGCTATGAAATTCATGTCAAATCTCTGTCCAACCACCCAGGACAGACTCTAGTGGGTGGCAAATTCACATTTCATTGCCATTGAGGGATTTGTCCATTTTCATGTAGTCAAATGGTTAGGCTTTTGAGCTTCAAAGGGCTTTATTGGCTGATATCTCTTTTTACACAACAGACGTTTTGACCACATTCCCTCAATTGAACTGCCTTTACAATAATAGTTGTTACAGCTATTAAATACAGGTGTAAGTATGAGGAGTTAGTTTGAAAAGCATATTCAGAGTATTTAATTGAGCAAAACTACGTTTTCTACACAAAGCTCAAATCAAACAATACGCCCTTTACAGTGAAATGCTCACTTACAAGCCCTTCATACAGGTCAATTTGAATGAGTAATAAGAAAAATACATTAATAATATGAAAAAATTGTTTTATTAGTTCAATAAGTTCCCCGGGAAGGGGAGGTGCGGAGGAAGCTGGTACTGTAGAATGTTACCTGGTACTGTAGAATGTGCAGGTTGTGTTTTACACAATACAAGGGCATAGAAGCAGGGGGAGGACATGTAATGTGCCCCCTCCCAAATAATAACAAAAAATAATAATAATTATGTGCCTCAATCAATATCAAACTCACTCCTACACTCTTGCAACAATATTGTCCTAAATGGTATTGCATTTATTTTTGTTAAAATAACTGAAAAAAGTGTTATCAGAAGGATTGATGATTGATATACTGTTGCTTGAATTATTGTGGTTACTGCCATTGTCAGTATTGAAGCAGGACCCATACTTAAATATTTCCATGCACCTTTATAAATCAACCCAAATATGAGGATTCCATTTCAATACACCCACTTGCCCACATTCCTGTTGCATGTTCTACATTTACCATAGGGATGAAAAGAGGTTTATCTGTGACGTTACGGCTTCTGGTCAAGCATGCATCTGTCCGAATGACCAGGTTGGAGCTATCACGTGACCAACACGGGTCATCGGGAGAGATGGGCCAGTGACAAATCTGGAGGGTTCAGTCAATGAAGTTCGAAGTAGACTACAATAACTTTTCCTATGGCAGTTATAGATACTTGGACGTTATAGATACTTGGACGTTAGGCTACCCCATAATGAATTATACAATTCAACTTCCAGCGAATGCGTCAATAAAATAGAATACAAATGTGGGTTACTTGGGCTATGTTCATAGCATAGAGTAAATTCGTAAATACTAGCATTCCATGGAAAAATACCAAGACACTTTCAGATAATTACGATTGTGAAGTATGTAAATCATTTCAGATGCTACCAGATTCTTTATTATGCGGTCACATAATGCATTCCTTGCACTGCATATGGCAACCGGCAAGTGAACATTTTGATCAATGGCAGCTACCTTGTGTATAAACATTACACTAAAACTAAACTTGGGACATGACCCCGATAGGACAGCATTTATATAAAACGATCTATATATCTTTATTGAACACTATACACATGTTTGTGAGCATTATAGCTTTGCCTTTGTTTTAGTTTATACACATTTTTGTGAGCATGATAGCTTTGCCTTTATTTTAGTTTAATTGTGGATGCAGTGCCTTCCATTAGCAAAGCAACAAAAACGCACACGTACATAGCCAAGTAATTTCCCATCTTGTAATGAACGCATCGTTCTGTTATGTCATAGACCCCTCCTACCCGCATGGTTCATACTCAATGTCGGGTCGGCGTTTTACGGCTTTGTCCCACACATAGGCCAGCTAGCATATATAGTAACCATACTCGGTAAGCATAATACACATTTCCCCTGTTCTCTTGAAAAAATGCGCGTGATTAGAAGTACCAAATTGTTTGCACATGTACTTCAGTGATGACCATCGGTAGATTTTTGTAGAGGAAGAAACCGTACGTTTTTCGAATATATGCCGTGGTATGTATATCTTACGGCATCCAAATATGTCAAAATACCATATTGATAAACAGTAAATTAACCAGTGTCCACGGAACTGCACTGGAGTCAGCCGCTAAGCGTCGCTAGAAAATGGACTATAATACGATCACTCTGTTTGTTACATTTTAACAATATAGAGCATTCTAACTTAAATTCCTTAAATGTTATGACACCCAAGAAAAGATGAAGGGTAGCGTGTCTCTAAAATGCGAGAAGTATTTATATTTTAAGTATGTTGTTTTCATATTCAACAGTTATGAATACGCGCGAAGTGTCATGAATTTCGATGACCAATTCTCATCGCGTAATGGCGCCCATCTTCATTGCAGGTGGATATAGTCATAACCGAACACAACATCAATCAATCAAAGAACAACACTTCAGATGATGCTTTCATTAACTGTGGCATGGTAGCGTGTATGAATACTACTCAACTTCTAGCCGATATCTTCGTAAACTGGGGTAAGACGCACGATATCCAATCGCCATTACACCCTTCATATGTTTGTGGTTTTAAATTCCGACAAAAGCACGGTTAGTGAGTCAGATTGTAAAGGGGGTGTGTCTTCATGGTTTGGAAATACTATCCATTGTTCCACTCCAACGCGCAAAGCACACCTCTGTGAAACCGTTGTCCAATCATATCTAGGTAGCTGCCTTCTTCATTCCGCCCACAACCCTATATTAGAACCACTGTTGTATCCAACATTGGCCACTGGCACAATATATTAGTCATTTAGACATACAACAGAATACCTAATTTACTAGCGTTTCGTTTCCTCTATCCTGTCTTTTATTCGGAGTGGTTATAAAAAATGTCGGACACAAAAGTGGACTCTGTATCGGATATCCCCGCAAAGGTAGGTGAACTTCTACTGCGCTATAAATGCCCTCTGAATTAGATTTAGCAGACTGGAGACCTAGTTTTAACTATTTTATTGTGTCGCGCTTTCATTTAAACTGTCTGCTTAGTTGTAATTAGGTCGATGTGTTCTGCAAACCGTGTTGAATCAATCGAAGCCATACTTAAGGCAATAATTTTTAAGAGGATGTGGAATTATACTACGGTTCTCACGTCCGCTTCATGAAACCCTAAATTAGGAAGCAGCCCTCATTGTCCGTAGTGGCAACATTCTGCGCGGGTTCTTTGTTTATACAAACGTGTCGGTACGTTTTGAACGCAATAGCCTACTTTGCGTGTTGCGTTCAGAAACGAACTGAAAAGTGATGTGGATAATGTTAAAGTTGTGGATTTAAGTAACATTACAAAAGATAGTCTAACTTATAATATACAAATATATATATTTGTATGTTCATCGCCGTAGCTTGTGTACGATAATAATTGAATGGAAGTTCATCCATATTTGTCTGTTCCGGACGTACGTTGTTCTATGTTTTTTTAAGCATTGACTTCTATTTCACATGTGTTATCCGCGCTTAGTTCACTTTTTATGGTTGTAAGAAAGTAACGAAGCGCTTGAAATAAAGGCAAACATTTATTTTCACAACCCCCTGAACGTGAAGTTCGCCGGTTGGCTGTCTAAATGGTACACGTCTGAATGGATGGCCTATAACCGCGGATTACTTTGCAAATACTGAATGTAAAAACTAACAGATTCCTGTCAACATAACCTACATCTCTAAATCTATTTAATTGCGATTTGAAGGGCTGGTTACCAAGCCATTGTTTTCATATGTTTACGGAGGACCAGCCACTCCGTGCGCCGGAGAGAAATCATTTTACGCAAGGTCTCCGCTAGTTGCAGTTTCCATAGCTTATTTTAAAACTAGTTTTTCAAATTAAGTCCACTGTGGATTGTTTGTGATAAACTAGAATTTCCGTTGGTGGCTTGAACTTAATTGGGAGGTGTGCTGTATTGCGAGTTATTTTCAAACGGTATCTGTTTCCTGATTACTGCATTCGACCTTCGCTGCAAGAGCTATTTGTAATCGGAGTGTACCCTACCACTGGTGGTGAGATCCATTTTAAAGATTACTTTATCAACTAAACATTAGCTACCTTGCCGAGCCACTGTCGGAAAGTGATCAGGTATTTTGAACACAGCCTTTAGACCTCTACACACAGCTTTTTCTGCAGGCTGAATAATATACTCCTGTTATTTAAATATATTTATTTATTATGGCCTTGGAAATTACCCAGAAATGTGTTTTTAAGTCAATAGAAATTATATTCTGAGTTGCCTTAAGTGTATTTGTCTACGACTAGGTGTGTATTAGGTGGTGCGGTGATAATGCTTATTAACGGCTTAAGGGCCAGAATATGAAAACGAACCAGTGACACCATTTACTTGACTTAGCACTTAAACGATTTAGATAACTTGTGTTTTTGTTTTACACATGATTATCAACTATATAATAGTACTGTGTAGTACTATTATAGTAGCCTACATGTTGTTGTTATTGTAATAGCTTTACTATTGGCGAACAAAACAGGCGACATTTACGCAGGAACATTTTTTGTGGGGTCATCGCATGAGGAAAAATATTTACACTAACTGTTTGATTGTTCCCCGTGATGCCATGTGTAGTCGTTCTATTGTCCCTTTAAACCGAGCTAAATTGGCCAACCTCGTTGGCGCTGGTCCTGCCTCAGCGCTGGTATTTAAATTGAGCAATGCACCCTGGGTATTGGAGTTTTTCCCCGGGCGTGTCTACCAGTGACAGTGCTTGGAAACCTTTCAAACTACAATACCCACAGGCCCCCAAACAGCATCAAAGTATCGGATTGTAACGCATGCAACTATGTAAAAGTGGGCGGTTGTGGAAAGAACAGGCATATTAAGTAGGGATGAGAGACAAAATCGATATTGGCAAAAAAATACTATTGCGATACATTGCAGTATTATTATCGATTCTCAAATCAAAATGATCCCCAGAAAATGCTAATAAATATGGGCATATTTGTATAGAACACATTCATCCGTCTATCGTAATGACAACGTATTTCGTTAACAGTTCCTGAAAGCACGACACTGTGCGTTCAAATAGTACACTTCAAGGCATTTTTGAAATGCAAAAGTGTATAGCCTACTGTTAATCTGATTTGAGAAATGTATTTAACCTACTATTAAAAAAATCTCTATGAAATGCAACGTGCAAGCCAGTAACCTGCATTTGTATTACACATTGCTTATACATTGTAATTACACAGTATTCCCCTGTCCCCTATAGGACCTGAAAGAGAAAAAGCTCAGCGAAGAGAAGGAGAATGGCAAAGCAGCCACAAATGGAAAGGTCTGTTTCCAGTTAGCATATTGCTAGCCTCTTCACTTATCTTACCTTGGTGTTGGTCTTGGAACTTCAGTTGTTATTCACATGCCTGGCCAAGAGCAGAACAGTTAATGTCATAAAGAAACACTGTTTAGGGGCATGGTATGCCAGTACCTAAAATATTTTTCTGTTAATGTGCAATGGCTATTTTCCACTTACTTCGATAAGAAATACTGTGTTTGACAGTTGTGTATTTCAAATCAATTTAAATCCTGTCATTGTGTATTGTCATAAGTCACTGCAGTGAAGTACAGCAGCTTGATCGTGGAATACAAACAGTGACCAGGCTTGTAAAATGTGTGTGAATGGGGTGGGTGGTTAGGGTGCACCTGTAACAACAGCTATTCCTGGGGTAAAAAAAAGGCTGTCCTGGGCATGGGGAGATGTGACGGAAGAATCATAATCACAGATCAGGGATGACTAATTGGGCCAGTTGTAAAAGAGAAGAACCATGTGTAATCAACGAAACACAAAAAAGTGCAAACAACCAAGTGTTTACGTTTTTCCTGAACTTTCCAATAGGAGAATGAGGAAAATGGCGAGCCAGAGGTAGATGATGAAGATGAAGTAGATGAGGAGGATGAGGAGGATGAAGTTGAAGGTACAGTAACACTTTATTTTTCGTCAGTCTTTGTATTTCATGAGAACTGCTTTGTCACAGATTGTCTTAAATTGAGATTTGATGTTTGTAGGTGAGGATGATGATGACGAAGATGACGACGAACTTGAGGCAGGAACAAAACGACCAGCGGATGACAGTGATGAAGATGACGAGGTAAGGAAGCTGGTGTTGGCTCCTCGGAGTGTTTCTTTATTGAATGTTGGCACCCTTTGTTTTAGCTGTAATAATGCATTATGGTGTATTTATAATGCATTGCTAGAATTTGCATTAAGTGAATGATTCCTCTTTCTTAATGTAGTTATAAAGCATATGGGCAGAATAAGTGTTACCACACAATTTTTGTTGTTGAGCATTTCCTTTTGAACTCGTATTTTTTCATGTATGTAATCTTATCTCATTTCTTTCAGGATGACGTTGAAACCAAGAAGCAGAAAACAGACGATGATTGAAATGTCTCGTCTCTGCTGAAGCACTTCGGATCCCTCACCTTTCGTCGTTATGTCAGAGGTAGTCGAGACGAAGGACTAAACTATGTTAAGTAGAGTTGAACAACATCCACGTACAAACCAACTGCTAATTATCTCAAGGAAACCACCACAGTAATGCAGATACAAAGGCTCTACTTTATCGATGATGTTCTCAAAAAGGAGAATTTGTTTGTATTTTTATTTACATTTTATATTTTTGTACATATTGTTAGGAGATCTGTCTCAACTGTGATCTCCTCTGACCAAATTCGTGCTTCTTTATGAAAGATTTGACTTAGTTGACCGTGTAACTCCATCTTCAACTGGAAAAACATGTATGAAATCATTGACTCATGAGCAGTCCAGTACATTTTATGTATGTCCCTTAGTTGTACCATAACTATTTCCTTTGTATTCGTCTAATGGGAGGGCAAGGCCAAAGAAGAGGAGCCTCTTTACTTTCTATTTAGTTTTGTCAGCTGCGTTTTGTTTTGATGGCCTGTTTCAATTGTATGTGAGAAGTTTGTTGTTCGACAATAAACCGGACTTATATTTTGTGAGTTGTATTTTCTATCACATATTATTTAATGTTTGCAGTGTCTTTCACCCTAAGACAAGTATACTATGTATATATCTAAATATAACCTGGCTTTTCCAGCTAACTACTTTCTGTAAAAATTGCTTTTTATTGTTGTTTTTTTACAGTTAATGTTGTCTTTTGTGTGCTAAGGTAATAGTTGACAGATCATTTTAATTTTACCATTTGTCTAACTGGGCAAAAGCTAATTTTATTTGCAGCAATGACCTGGGGAAAATATAGCAGGTGGAGGAGCATTTATGGTAGCGTTAAATGGCTTGCTCACAGGTAGAATGATAAAAGGGTTTTACTTTGGCGGTCAGGGATCCTCACTGACAATTAGGAGCACTAGCTGTAATGCCCGGATAGACATTTGTGAAATTCTTATTGGCTGTATTTTATTTAGGTTTAAGGGAGTTAACCATGCATTCTCCTTCCCTGAAGCAAGTCAGTTGTGAAATATTTCACAGTTTAATTCCCTTAATAAAGTTGTACTTACCTGATTATTCCCAGATAAAGTCAAGAGTTGACCAATGTTACATCCCTTACTCTTAACTTCCAACCTGTTACTCAGTGTACATTATATATTAAATAGAATAGATTACATTCTGTTTATTTAGTCTGATTATTGTCCTTTAGTAGTTTGTTGTAATGGGTATGAATTGAGAGGTCGTGATATAACAAATACAACTGAAAAAATCCATTGTGAATGTCTCTCCAACTGGTAACTACAAGTGGGGAACACTGTCCCTAGAGGAAGCTAGCAGCTACTACACAGGCTCCAATGCCCGTAGAATGTGTCAGAGCCAACGCCGTTTCTAGCAGGGGGGCTAACATGTTCGCCTGGCAACACCATATTATGCCGGCAGAGCTAATAATAACAGACGATAGCGTAAAACACCCAGAAATGCTTACCTCCCAAACGAGCTGATTACTTTCATGCTCGCTTTGAGAAGAGGCAACACTTCACCGTGTGCTGTTCCAGAGGACCGAGGATTCACAAACTCAGTAGCTGAGGTGAAAAGAACCTTTAAACATGTTAACACATGCAAGGCTTGCGAGTCCAGATAGAAAATCAGGGCGTGTTTTCAAAGCATGCATAGAGAACTAGCGCATGTACTCAAAGATTTACAACCTCTCTCTGTCAGTAATCCCAACCTGCTCCAAGAGGAAGAACAATGATCCCGTTTCCAAGACTCCCGAGGTGACATGCCTAAATGACAAACGCACTGTTGCATTCACGCCACAACCATGATGTGCTTGGAAACACTGGTCATGCCCCACATCTTAACCATATGTCACTGTAAACCCCCAATAATTTGATTACCATCCCAACAGGTAGCCCAGCTTCTCCAGGATGATGAGAGATTCATACGTTCCTTCGCAAGGTTTGGTGTGTCTCCCAGTACAGTCTCAAGTGCATGGAGAAGATAGCAGGAGACGGGCCATTACATGAGGAGATCTGGACAAGGCCGTAAGAGGGCATCATCCCAGCAGCAGGACCGGTATCTGCTCCTTTGTGTGAGGAGGAACAGGAGGAGCACTGCCCAGAGCCCTACAATAAATCTCCAGCGTGCTACTGGTGTGCTTGTTCCCGACCAAACTGTCAGAAACACTCCATGAGGATGGCATGAGGGCCTGACATACTCTAGTGGGACCTGTGCTCAAAGCCCAGCACCTTGCAGCTAAAAAGCCGTTCGTCAGAGAACACCAGAATTGGCAGGTCCAGGGGTCCGCTTGTCGTAGTGTGCGAAATCATGTCATGATTGTCTGTGGTTCGAGCCTGACTATGGCTTCTCTGACTTTGCCCCGGATCTCCAGCACGATGCAGCACAAATTGGTATAGTGCAGCCCGGGACTTGGGATAAATAAGTCAAATTTTCTTGCCACGTCGCTCTCCAACACCTCCTTGTGTGTAGATCAGGCGCCTGTAAATTCAGTCACGGAAGTGTAGTTGGCAAGCATAATCAACCCATGCATGAGCTGAATAAAAGGCTTCCGTGTTGGATGAGCAGTGCCATGTGGTTGGATAAGTTGCGGAGCTGCTGACAATGCGGGGTCAGTTTGAATTGGACAAGACAAATTGGGAGGGGTCAAAAATGGGGAGAAAAAAAAAATATATATACACTTCACAAAAATCTGTGTTAAAAATTACATATTGTTCACAAATCTGTCTAAATCTGTGTTAGTCAGCACTTCTCATTTGCTGAGATAATCCATCCACCTCACAGGTGTGGCATATCAAGATGCTGATTAGACAGGGAGCGAAACTGACAAATCCCACGCAGTGATTTAAAGCCACAACAGATGGATTCAGCACCACGGCTAGCTCCACAGCCTGCTGAATTGTTTGTGATTCCTTAGTCTGCGGAGCTGGAACTGCACGTCTTGATATGCCCCACCTTATTAACAGATGAGAGAAGATTCACACTGAGGATGTGATAGATGTGAAAGATTCTGCACTGGAGACACCGTGATGAACACTATGCTGTCTGCAACATCATCCAGAATGATTGCTTTTTGGCAAGTGGGTGGGTCAGTGATGGTCTAGGGAGGCATACCCTTGGAGGGTTGCACCTACACATGCTAGCCAACTGTACCATGATTGCTATTAGGTACCAGGACTTAATCCTTAGACCAATCATCAGACCGTGTGCTTTAAGTGAATGACTCATGATGCCCAGCCTCATGAGGCCAGAGAGTGTAGTTAGTACCTAGATGATGAAGGCATTGATGCCATTAACTGGTCCTCACGTTCTCCAGACCTGAATCAAATTGAGAACCTCTGGGACGTTCTGTATCGGTGCATCCGGCGCCACCAATTAGCGCCGCAGACTGTCCAGGAGCTCACTGATGCCCCGATCTCCCAGGACTCCATCCACCGTCTCATCAGGAGCATGCCCAGATGTTGTCAGGAGCATGCCCAGATGTTGTCAGTGCATACAGGCAGATGTGGGAGCCATACATACAGAGTCACATTAGGATTTTTGGTGTGAGTTTGAATCCAGCCCTCAATCAGTTGTTGATTTCGGTTTCCATTGACCGTTGCTACGTCATTTTGTTCTCAACGAATTACACTTTGTACAGTCAAGATTTTGATGTTTCATATATTTTGTTCATTGAGACCTGATGTGTGATTTGCGTGTTCCCTGTTGCATGAACTAAGTTCTGCTGTGGTACGGCAACACCAATGAGCGGGAATGCAGAGCACAATAGACAGAAGGCAACATAATATGAATCTCCCAATAACCAAGTCATGTTCATGAAAGGTGTTACTTACCGAATTTTGCATCATACAAACAAAACGACAATCACCACCATGCCCCAAGAGAAACTTTGAGTCTTCTTACTGCTGATGAGGGCAAGCCCATCATCACTGCTGTGTTTCAGTGGACCAAATAAGTTCTTCACATAAAGGTGTTTTCAAAGGTCAAAGTTGATTGTTGCTTGAGAGCGTCAAAGCCGATTATCTTCCGAACTAATGTTTGGTACTGTTGGAAAGAGACGATTCTGTTGCAAATAATGAGTGGTAGATTCACTATGTAGATTCATCAGAGTTAGTTATTTTTCAGCGAAAACTTTGCAGACAGGAAACAGGAAGTGGAAATGACAAAATAACAACTATGCAGTGAGGTAGGACATCAATTCAGAAGCCTTGGGGGTATGCCAATATGAATTGAAGGCTCTTCCAGTCAAAGTTTAACTTAATGTGCTTGGTTGATACCCCGGCAAAGATGTCTGCCAGAAATTCATGTCCAAGCTCTGAGGGTCAAAAGATACAAGGAGAAAAGTAGATGAGTTTAGCCAAGTCAAGGGAATTGCCCATATTTATCACATTCCTTTTTATCTCTACCTTGGGGGCTTTTGTATAGTAATAACCTCTTCAACTAAACAATATTGTCTTAAATGTGTGCTTATCTGCTTTAGAGAGAGACTGCTTTCTTGTCTAGAGTCAGGCCAGTGAACTGTAATCATGGGTTACCGTGAGACTAGTGCAGTGGTCCTCAAACCCTTCCATGGAGGGCCTAGTGTATGCTGGTTTTGGGTCTTTCCCTTCACTTAGAGCATAATTAGGAACTAGACTGCCAGGTGAGGGGAGATACTGATCAATTAGTGAGCTACTCCATCAGGCTTGTACACGGTAAAAGCAAAAACCTGCATACACTAGGCCAGTGGTCACCAATCCTGGTCCTGGAGATCTACCATCCAGACTATTTTCACTTTAGCCCCAATTTAGCACACCTGATCCCACTAATTAGCTGAATGAGGAGCTGAATGAGGCTATATTATTTGCAGTTGAAAACTTACAGGATGGTAGATCTCCAGGACCTGGATTGGTGACCACTGCACTAGGCCCTCCATGGAAGGGTTCGAGGACCACTGGATTAGTGCACCAGTTTCACTTGTTACTATATTATATTACGTTATATATGTCTTAACATGTATACCAAATGTAAAATTTTTGCATACAACTTACCGCATGTAAGTTATACCAGTATATGTTTGAAAAATCTTTCATTTCATACATTTTTTTTAACTCAAGGAGTTTGTATCACAGGATTTTGAGTGTATTGTTTGTGTTCCTTCATTATTTTAATGACACAAACGTTAAACAGAGGTTAAGGTGACATGTCTGTACAGGAGACAGAGAGGAAGGACAGAGGGAAACCACTGCACTTAATATCATCAAGCAATTAACAAAACATGCATTTTTATGTACATGTAAATAAAATGTATTATCTACAAGAAAAATGTATACATTACATTCTATTCTATTCTACCGGTAACTGTGTTACAATCCTGAGTACAATGGATTTATTTAATGAAAAACAACTTTGTTGACTATGAAAATCTCCTTATCTAACTCCACATGTTCTAAACCAGGTGGGTTCTGAAATGGTAAAAGTTATTCATCCTTAGGTAATAAAAAGTCAATTACTTTTAGCACCATCAAGGGTAAAAAAATATAATGCCGATTTGGAATCTGTTTGAGTGTTGTTGTTTCTAATGGTATCAGAATTCCAGAGATGCAACTCTACTGAATCATTTAGCTAGCATGACAATATGCTAAATACTGTGAAGTACCGTATATTACAGAGCTACACCGCTGTGTTCTACCCGTGCTGCATTTGAGGTCAGGTTTCTTGCATTTGGGCTTCCACTGAATCTCCCTATAGCATTTTTCTCCTGTTTTTGCTGCCCTCATGCGGTTATATTTTAGTATTGCGACCTCTGTTGGTCAATAAGGCTTTGTAATAGTAGTAATAGTAACTAGTACCAGTAATTCTAGTAGTAGTAGTTGTTTTTGTAGTAGTTGTTTTTGTAGTAGTAGTAGTAGTAATACTAGTAGGATAAGGAGTAGTAATATTGGTATTAGTATTAGTAGTAGTAGTAGTAGTAGTAGTAGTAGTAGTAATAGTAGTATAATAAATAGTAGTAGTAGTAAGAGGAGTAGTAGTATTAGTAATCAGATTATCTCCTCTCTTTGCTCCAAGGATGTCAATCAGAAAATATTTGATTACATACAGTATGTGTAGTCACCATGGAGACCCAGTGGTTTGTTTGTAGTTACAGAGTAGTGCCTGGTACACTTTAAAGTGGCGAACACACCAAGGCGATAGTTGGCCGTTTGGACTAGTTGGGCCAACGGTGACCGACCGTCACTCTAGCCTGTTCGTTGTGTCCCTCACCATCATGGTGCGTTGGTCTCCGTTGGCCTTTTTTTCAGGTGCCCGACGCCGATTCCACATGTTCAATCGGCGTCGGGCTTCCCTGGCCGTCGGTCTGTGGGGGTGGTGAAAGGAACCACTCTGATTGGCTGTACAGCTAGCTTCTTCTTCATCGTTTTTAGGATTTTGCTAGCGAATCAGTGCTCAAAGAAAGACGGAAGTGACCAGAGCAGTTAACTACTACTGTACACAGAACAAACGGATGTAAAAAGACAAGGTAAAAAACAACTCGGGCGTGAGATAGAAAATGCACTCACAATATCAGGTAAGATAGTATTTTTAGACCTTGAGCTCTGTAGCCGAATACATTCTTATGTTTTTTATTATTGTTCGCTACTGTACATCAAATGTGTAAAGCGGTAACATTTAATAGTTCAACATTGGCACGCATGTTCTACTAATGTGCCATAACTACAATTTGTAGCTATGTATTGGATTGATATTATATAATGTTGCTGCTACCACTGTTTCTAATAAGAGAGACATGTCATACCGTTTACTTTCCGTACTGTCTCTTCTGCAGAAACCTGTCTGCTCCAAGGAAGTTCCTGCTGGACAGTAAGGCACAGACTATCCATTGATTTTTCAGACATGGACAATATTGATGAACTGAGTTGTAGCAGGTGTGGGTGGGGGGGTTGAAGAAGGTGACCTGATTCACTCCACACTTCCTTTCACAGAGAAGCAAGTCATTCATAGTGTCTTTGTGCTTTGATATTGGTGATGGCTGCTCCAGTTTCCTGGTTTTCATGCCATTGGTTAACTTCCACAAAAGGTATGCAGCTCATTGGTTAACTTCGACAACAGGTGTGCAGCTCATTGGTTAACTTCCCCAACAGGTGTACAGCTTGTTTGCATAATTGATGAGCGTAAGGAGAGAACCTGGGCCAGGCAGGGTCACCTTGTGACGCAGGATCACCATGTAAGGGACTCCTCTGGACCGGCTACCTTTTATCTCATGTCAGATAAAAAAATGTGTTAATCATTTAGTGAATCATTTTTTAGATGTTATGTTATACAGGTAATTTCTGCTGGATGAAGTCTTAAAGCCAATGGATCCAGGACGCAAATTACAATCAAACACCACATCCCCCATACAATTTCCCTTTGATTCTAGGTTCCAAAACAGCCGCTGTGGCTCTTTTGTTTTGACACATCATTATTCTGCGTCTTATCTTGTCTCTCTTGAAGTTTGACTGTCAGAGCCACACGCTGGCGGGGGAAGAAACCCCCCTGTCTCTGAGAGCCCCATTAGCCTACAGATGCAGATGCCATACAGTCTGCCACTTTACACCACCACTTTACACCAACACACTCACTCGTTCCCCCCTGGGGGCAAGGTTAAAGGAAAGGAAGGGGCCTAGGAAAAAGCCGATGTAGCTCCAACGCTCTATCAGAACACCAATGATCGTTTCATTCAGTGTTTTTAAACACAAATAGTTGAATGTCAGCATGGATTAGCAAATTAAATAGTCATGAAAAAATACTATTCTCAAATAGAGTAATTGTTACAGGCTTTGCATTTATAAATCCTAAACAAGGGTTTTAAAATTGTACTTTAGATATCATATAAACAAATACACAAGAACTCTATTAGTATATAGAGTTCCCGTACACACACTGTGTTGCAGCTCATTTGTTTGTAGACGATGTAAAATGTGGAGTTTTTAATTCAACCAACCAACTTCAACACCGAGAATTAATAAAAGTCCCTTCCCCCAAGCCTTAACGCTAACTTAACCCCACCCTCTTGATATGTCAAACTGTAAACCTTTAATTTGCCTGACAATGGTGGCCCTGCCTAGCAACCAGCCTATCCAGGAAGTGAGGCTCAATGAAGAGGAGTGGATGGTATGTAATGGATTTAAGAGGCACTACTTAGGTCATTGATGTTAATCCGAGGGGGTGTTTTATGGCCTAGCAAGACATTGTCATGTATGGCCATCAAATTCCTTTGAATTCAAAGTTTCTGCCTTTAATTTCGAAGTCCCGAAATCACAGGCCACAAATACTCACACACAAACCAAAATAAATGCAGGCTGAAGTGACCAAAGGAAAACTGAAAATGTGTAAGTGCTCATTCTTTTTAAACGTTTTTATTTGTTATCAAACCCCCTTTCACTGGTATGATTATATTTTACTGAGCAGTTACCAAGATCTGTTGTTAGGTCTTCACACAGCTAAAAACGGTCAGCTTTAAGGTTCTTTAGGAACTTTTTCCTGTTGATAGATTTCTATCCTGGGACAAAATTACTCACATAAAGAAGTCAAATAATTCCATGTGTATGACAGCAAAATGATCACACACAGAGTATCATGTAATCTACTTTATCCGTATTATGTGGTATTTATAAAGAGTGTATTTGAGGGGCTTCGCTTAACGTTTAATAAAATCAAACAGGTAATGTAAGCCTTTTACATCTCCCCTTACTTGCATTGTCTTCCCTTGCGTGCCAGAATACACCTAATCTCCATCTGGATAGGCACTTATTGAAACCGCCATCACACACAATCGGGCCGCATTCCTTGTGTTTCTCCTGAAGTCTTTTGTTACTGAAAAAGACAACTCATCACTACACCTATGTCAGAAGTTAAGGACACCAGACCTAGCTAAAAGATGTCTTATAATGCAAAGTTTATTCAAAAACAGTAATCTTGTAAATTATATCTAATTATATCTTAAATGATTCCTCTGAAAGCTCTAAACCAAGTGTTTTAATTAAATTTGATCTTTTACATAAAACGCAATTTGCTTTCCATTTACTAAAGGTTGCAAGAACATTTGTTATTCAAGCCATGTTAAAGCCCAATGTGTTTGAAATTGCAAAAGCATTTCATTTTCTGAATTGTGACTAGACGTATTGCACCCTTTCCCTTTGACCACTAGAGGGGAGCAATTTATAACATCAGATCCACACTTCAGGTCCTCAAATTCTCTACTGTAATTGCAGTGTGAAAGGAAAATGCTGATGACAGTAATTAATAATTATTAGTCACAGAACACATAACCAAATAAACAGACCTTCATTCATATATTGCTGCATTGTAATAAAATGATTAGGACTGACAAATAAAATATTTAACCGATTGAGAAGATACACTATGACAATTTACAAGTAATTGCACATTAATATAAAATAATCCCCTATAATCTAATATTTATATAAAAAATTGATAAAAGGATCAAGAATACTTTCTTAATCTTGAGGGTGCAATGTCATTTTCTCTTTATTAGTTTGTTGTTTTTGGCATGATAAATACAAGGCCTTGGAATCATCTTGTGACAATATGTATGCTTTCATAAAAATGTTGGGAAAAAACAAGAAGAAAATGCCCCACCCTGATGTGGATTATAAAACCAACAAAAAGCTGTGCACACAAAGTGAAACCAAGAACCTTTGTATGTATTTAAAGCACCGAGAGGGAACCAGCATTAGGGCTCATTGTTACCTTGACACTATACCAGCAGGTGCAAATTCAAGGTGGAATGTGTGCACTGATACCAGTTGGACGTTACAAACAAATATAGCTTAAGTCAGAGCCATGATACCAGATGGCGGTTACTAAAGCATATAGCTGAAGTCAGAGCCATGATACCAGGTGGAGATTACCAATGCATATAGCTGAATTCAGAGGCATGATACTAAGTGGAGGTCACCAATACATATAGCTGAAGTCAGAGGCATGATACCAGGTGGAGGTCAACAATGCATATAGCTGAAGTCAGAGCCATGATACCAGGTGGAGTTTACCAACACATATAGCTGAAGTCAGAGGTGTGATACAGCCGCGGTCGGTGGATCTTAATTGGGGAGGACGGGCTCGTATTACGCTCGGAACCGGAGTGAATGGAATGGCGCGCAACGAACAAAACCAATTGTTTTTTTGATTTGCACACATTCCATTCACTCCGGTTCTGAGCGTAATACGAGCCCGTCCTCCCCAATTAAGATCCACCGACCGCGGCTGGTGTGATACCAGGTGGAGGTCACCAACACATATAGCTGAAGTCAGAGGCATGATACTCATTTCCCCTTTCACCACTAGAGGGAAGCAATGTATAACATCTCCACAATTCTAATACCAGGTGGAGGTCATGAATGTGTAAAGTAATTCAGTCATGATACCAGGTGGAGGTTATCAAAACATATAGCTGAAGTCAGAGCCACAATACCATGTAGAAGTCATTAAGTCAGAGCCATAATACCAAGTAGAAGTCACCAACACATATAGAAGATGTCAGAGCTATAAGGTAGAGGTCACCAACACAGTGGCTGAAGTCAAAGCCATGATACCAGATGGACATCATGAAATCAGAGCCATAATACCAGGTAGAGTTCACCAACACAGTGGCTAAAGGCATGCAACCAGGTGGACACCATGAAGTCAGAGCCATGATACCAGGTAGTGGTCACCAACAGATATAGCTGAATTCACAGCCATAATACCGGGTGGAGGTCATGACATTATAGCAATAATACCAGGTTGGAGGTCACTAACACATATAGCTGAAGTTAGAGCATGATAACAGGTGTAGGTCATGAAATCAGAGCCATGATACCATGTGTAGGTCAGGAAATCAGAGCCACGATACCAGGCAGAGGTCTTGAAATCTGACCCATGATACCAGGTGGAGGTCTTGAAATCTGAGCCATGATACCAGGTGGAGATCAGGAAATCAGAGCCATAATACCAGCTGGAGGTCTGGAAATCTGAGCCATGATACCAGGTGGATATCTCAAAATCTGAGCCATGATACCAGGTGGAGATCACCAACACATATAGCTAAAGTCAGAGCCATGATACCAGGTGGAGGTCTTGAAATCTGAGACATGATACCAGGTGGAGATCACCAGCCCTTATAGCTGAAGTCAGAGCCATGATACCAGGTGTAGGTCATGAAATCAGAGCCATGATACCATGTGTAGGTCAGGAAATCAGAGCCACGATACCAGGCAGAGGTCTTGAAATCTGACCCATGATACCAGGTGGAGGTCTTGAAATCTGAGCCATGATACCAGGTGGAGATCAGGAAATCAGAGCCATAATACCAGCTGGAGGTCTTGAAATCTGAGCCATGATACCAGGTGGATATCTTAAAATCTGAGCCATGATACCAGGTGGAGATCACCAACACATATAGCTAAAGTCAGAGCCATGATACCAGGTGGAGGTCTTGAAATCTGAGACATGATACCAGGTGGAGATCACCAACCCTTATAGCTGAAGTCAGAGCCATGATACCAGGTGGAGTTAAAAAAACACATATAGCTGAAGTCAGAGACATGACACCAGGTGGAGGTCATGTCATCAGAGCAATGATAGATAAGTTGGACCATATACCTTGTGGTTGGATGAACCATGTGAATGCCCTTCAAGACTAATTGGTAGGGGAGAACTGCTGAATCCAATGGCTCCAAAAAGACAACCAGAAACCATACCGGGCATTCAGAACCAACACAGAACATCCAAAAACACCACAGCACAACCAGAAACCACACAGAACATACAGAACCCACAGGACATCCAGAACCAATATCGAGTCCTAAGTGGATTTCTCTGTATGACCAGAGGATGTGAACAAGGTGAAGCCATCTACACTACATTCTGAAATAGCAGCCATGGACACCAAAGTGAAAAACGATCAGTCGTGCACACAAAGCTCCTGTAACAACCACGTGCCCAGGGGTCTCTAAGAGGGCACTAATCCTTTATGTTCACTCCAAGCTGCAAATGCTTCAATTGCATAAAGCCCCCTTGCAGAGTTTGGAGTAGTGTTAATGACATTTTCCATTAGCTTGGGCCACTCAGGGGCCATGCACAGTTCTGGGAATAGAAAGCAGACACAGGTCCCTGTACAACAGACCGACAATCTATGCATTATATTGTGACATTACAGGTATGTGTAGATCAATGGATGGGAGTGTTTGGAACTCCCAGGCTGAAATGTAAAAGGTGTATATTTTGATATTTAAGTCTAGAATACAATGTAAAAGGGAATACACAATCACTAGACACTTGCGTAAAAATAGACAACCTAAAGTGACTGCTTTCATAAGGATATTGCAATGTGTAGCTTTTCCAGCACTTTCCTGACAGGCCAGGAAACCTGAGATAGCATTCCGTATGCAAATTATTCCAGATTTCACACACTGCAGCACACAGACAGGGAGAGGTGAATGTGGAGACCCAAGCTGAACCTACAAGGAAAAAGGTGAATGTGGAGACCCAAGCTGAACCTACAAGGAAAAAGGTGAATGTGGAGACCAAGTTGAACCTACAAGGAAAAAGGTGAATGTGGAGACAAAGTTGAACCTACAAGGAAAAAGGTGAATGTGGAGACCAAGTTGAACCTACAAGGAAAAATGTGAATTTGGAGAACAAGCTGAACCCAGTAGGATAAAGGTGAATGTGGAGACCAAGTTGAACCTACAAGGAAAAATGTGAATGTGGAGACCAAGCTGAACCCAGAAGGAAAAAGGTGAATGTGGAGACCAAGTTGAACCTACAAGGAAAAATGTGAATGTGGAGACCAAGTTGAACCTACAAGGAAAAATGTGAATGTGGAGACCAAGTTGAACCTACAAGGAAAAAGGTGAATGTGGAGACCAAGTTGAACCTACAAGGAAAAAGGTGAATGTGGAGATCAAGTTGAACCTACAAGGAAAAAGGTGAATGTGGAGACAAAGTTGAACCTACAAGGAAAAAGGTGAATGTTACTTTTGTATATAGGGTAACATAAATCATAAATGTAAATGCTCAAAATAATTAAGGAATCTTTTTTCTTTTTTTCTTTCATTCCCCCCCCCTCAATTCCTACTAATTCTGCCTTGTTGGCAGCTCTGCAACTTATTGGATCTGTGGGATATAAGGATTCAGGAAAATCGGGGTCCGCGTGGCGTAATGGGCCTTGTAGGACAAGCTACGTCATAATAGTGGTTCGAGCCTGACTAGTGCTTCTCCGAATTTGTCCGGACCCCAGCACAATGCAACGCAAATTGGCATAGCACTACCTGGGATTTGGGATAGATAAATCAGATTATTTACCTTAATGCTCTCCAGTGACTCCTTGTGTCCAGATCAGGCACTTGTAAGTTCAGTTGCGGAAGTGTAGTTGGTGAAGCGTAATCATCCCACCCATGAGCTGACTAAAGGCTTTGTTGGATGAGCAATGTGCAAAGATTCAGTGGCTCGGCGACATGTGGTGGATGCAAGTGCGTGGGAATGACTTTGATATTGGGGGGGGACACACCATATATTTTTCACAAATTGTTCTTATTACTGGGGGGGGGCCACGTAGCCTGTCTGTAGCATGTTCCTACACCCTTGGTTGTGTGAACCATGTGAGCGCCCTTCACCATTCTATCCAAGGAGTTGTAATTGAAAAAGCCCAATTTGGATAAAAATGGGGAACAAAATCACAAAAAAATAAAACAAATAAAAGTAATAACAAAACAAACAAGAAAACTGTCAAATTAAAAGATATCAAACCTAAAAGATTAAAATATATATAGTCATATATAACATGTGGTTTCACTGTTCAAGTACATATGGTGAGTTTTGTTCATACATTGTCATACTTGTGAGTAAATGTTGGTGTGTTGATGATCCTATTCTGGGTTGTGCTGCTAATCGGCTTAGGGGCCTTGGGTCTTCGGCTCTATCTGATTAACTCCACTCTGGGTTTGTCATACCTGTAGTCTTCTGTACATGAGCAAAGAGCAAAGCACTGCCAAACAAACAATAGTCCTAATTAGAGTGAGGCTTAGTATAGCACCTTGTGGTCTCCCACAACAGACGTAATAACACACTGGCAACAATCAACCAAAGTGTTTAAAAGGCCACAGATAAAAAGCAGATAGTATCTGTCTGATAATATTAATGACAATAATAACGACATAATAGCACTGACAGACAGAGCATGTTTTTTATTCATATGACACATATTTTACTTTTTTGTCTCTGGTTGTTTCTGTATTTTGTGCATAATATCTAAGTAAATTAGTTTCTGCCATTTTAGATGTAATGTGTAAAGTTAAAGTTTAAAAGTGGAAGTTGTGGTCAGAATAACCTTTTGTCATGTGAAGCTCAGTTTCCTCTTGCAGAGTGGAAAAGAGCCAAAAACACGCACACATCCTGATTTTGCTAAGTGGTTGCTGTCCTGAGATTAATATGTTTTATGATGACCCTGGTACAACAACTGCCTCTGCCAATCAGCATTTATGATGTCATCACTCTGTGCCCCTCCTTCTGCAGAGAGCAAAATCAGGATGTGCTGTGAGCATGATAAAATCATAATAAAAAAAACAAAGTCAGTTCACCTCAACCTTACCCTGAACTTAACCTCACCTTACCCTAACCTTAACCTAAAAAAAAAGCAAAAACTTGGCAAAATCATGAAAGCCCAAATGCACACAAACACATTCACTTACACATACACATACATGTCTGCATACACACATCAGCACACACAATGCTCTTCTCTCCGTGAGAAGTGAGGAATTGATCGAGAGAGAGGCCTGCCTGTATTCACCGACCCCCCCACCGCCATCCCAAACCCCAAGGACGTTTACAAATGTTGTTGTGTTAAACTCTGGAATTAAAACATGTTCCACATGCCTTACAACAAACTCCAAACAGGATGTGATGTGATAGATTTTAGACATTGGCTCAGCTGAGAGCTTTGTGGAGCTCTCAGATAATTGTTTTGAAAGCTCCTTTGTTTTCTTGGTGTAAGACATTGGTTCTCAAACCTCTCCTAGGGACCATTCCATGTATTAGATGTATCCCAGAGTTGGCACACCTGATTACCTAATTATCAAGCCCTTGGCTGCTGAAGTCAGATGAGCTACAGTACTTCAGGGCTACAAGAAAACTGGGAGATGGCTGGGGGTCCTCCTGGAGAGGTTTGAGAAACACTGGTGTAAGACATCGGATATGCTTGCTGCCATTCTCTGGTGCCTAAAAACAGGTATATTCAATCTGAGATATGTGGCATTTTAATTTTACCCAGAGAGACTCTATTTTTTCTTCTGAAGGCAATTGGCTCTACCAAAGCTTAAATTTTACATACCAAACGGGGTAATACTCATGTAATCAAGAACTTTCATCATTTTATTTGATACTATGTAATATTTTTTGTAGGTCAATGACAGCAAATCCCATTGAAATCTGTTTTAGTTCCAGATTGTAACTACACTATAAAATGTGCTAAAGTCATGACGTAAACTTATGAAATCCACAGTAATTTACATGTACTTAATTAAGCTTGAAGTATTTTCACTATTTTCTGTTACTCTTAGAACCTGCTCTAAAGTGTTCGTTTCTCTGTTGCCTTTCTGTGATTGATTTGTAATGTCTTTATTAAAAGTGTTAATCAACTTGCTATTAATGTTATAATGTGCCAGTGGGTAGACCATGTCAACTCAGCATGGCACGTTTGGTATATATACAGTATATGATTTTTGGATAAGACAGTCAATGAGAGAAAGAAGGCAAGACAAAGACATTTAGTAGTTTGTTGAATTTCAAATGCTTAATAACTATGCTTTTAACTATCTTAAAATATTTTTGCTTTGCTTGTCATCTAAATGCAAATTCAGTATTGACATTTATTGTCAGATATTTGTGTTCACAACAATCCCCACCGGGCAGGGTCCACATATACAGTGCTGAACTTTACAGGGCTACTGTTGAATTTTGCGTGAAATATAAAAATATAACATGTAGTAACTGTATATAATTAAAATCCGTTTCTAAACTCAAATTCATAACAAAGACACTTCAAATAAAGGGCACAAAGAAAAACGTTATTACCTGCAATTTTCATTGTTTTTTTGAACAAAAGTGGTTTCTTTAACAAAAAGTCAGATTTCATGTGTGCAAAAACATGTGAACCCCATGTTCAATATGTTCTGCGCTCTACACTAGCAGTAAACATCTCCTACAGCCACTAATTAGTCTCTGGCATCTGTGTTTAGAAATTGTTGTCCACTCCTACCTACAGAACCCACCCAAATGAATGAGGTGTGAGGGCTGTCTGGCATGCACTGATAAAATTACACAAACTTTCAAGCAGCACTGTACATCAGTTGACAAAATCACACAAGACTTCTGCGCACTACTTTGGTTTCTGTCAACTCCTTGTGTTTCAAAGACTACATCTAAAAGCACAACATATGACTTGTATTGTAGTTGAGATTACTGTACATTAAAAGTACAAGATGTATGAGATTCTGCATTATATTAATCATTGAGATGATCTGTAGCCTACAATCATTTCTGTGCCCTGCATGCACGGTTTCCATGATAACATAAGAACGTGATTAAAGTAACCTCACTGTGATTTGGCAGAATGATTTTTTACTTTGCATGAATGTCATGCTTGTCAATTTCTCTGGAGGAGATTGGAGTGTAGATGGATTATAGTGGACAAGGACTGTGATCATTTTAAGTTTCTCTGCTGGCAATGTCACATTTGCTCTGTCCTACACAATTAAGGGTGGAGCTCAGCAAGAGCTCGTCATGTGCCCCGCAGATGCATTGTAGATCTACACTCACCTAAAGGATTATTAGGAAGACCCATTCAATTTCTCCTCACTGCAATTATCTACTCAACCAATCACATGGCAGTTGCTTCAATGCATTTAGGGGTGTGGTTCTGGTCAAGACAATCTCCTGAACTCTAAACTGAATGTCAGAATGGGAAAGAAAGGTAATTTAAGCAATTTTCAGCAAGGTTGTTGGTGCCAGACGGGCCGGTCTGAGTATTTCACAATCTGCTCAGTTACTGGGATTTTCACGCACAACCATTTCTAGGGTTTACAAAGAATGGTGTGAAAAGGGAAAAACATTCAGTGTGAGGCAGTCCTGTGGGCGAAAATGCCTTGTTGATGCTAGAGGTCAGAGGAGAATGGGCCGACTGATTCAAGCTGATAGAAGGGCAACTTTGACTGAAATAACAACTCATTACAACTGAGGTATGCAGCAAAGCATTTGTGAAGCCACAACACGCACAACCTTGGGGCGGATGGGCTACAACAGCAGAAGACCCCACCGGGTACCACTCATCTCCACTACAAATAGGAAAAAGAGGCTACAATTTGCAAGAGCTCACCAAAATTGGACAGTTGAAGACTGGAAAAATGTTGCCTGGTCTTATGAGTCTCAATTTCTGTTGAGACATTCAGATGGTAGAGTCAGAAATTGACGTAAACAGAATGAGAACATGGATCCATCATGCCTTGTTGCCAATGTGCAGGCTGGTGGTGGTGGTGTAATGATTTGGGGGATGTTTTCTTGGCACACTTTAGGCCCCTTAGTGCCAATTGGGCATCGTTTAAATGCCACGGTCTACCTAAGCATTGTTTCTGACCATGTCACTCCCTTTATGGCCACCATGTACCCATCCTCTGACGGCTTCGAGCAGGATAATGCACCATGTCACAAAGCTCGAATCATTTCAAATTGGTTTCTTGAACATGACAATGAGTTCACTGTACTAAAATGGCCCCCACAGTCACCAGATCTCAACCCAATAGAGCATCTTTGGGATGTGGTGGAACGGAGCTTCGTGCCCTGCATGTGCATCCCACAAATCTCCATCAACTGCAAGATGCTATCCTATCAATATGGGCCAACATTTCTAAAGAATGCTTTCAGCACCTTGTTGAATCAATGCCACATAGAATTAAGGCAGTTCTGAAGGCGAAAGGGGGTCAAACACAGTATTAGTATGGTGTTCCTAATAATCCTTTAGGTAAGTGTATAAGTATACATTTGGGACTACAGTTGAAGTCAGACGTTTACATACACCCTAGCCAAAGACATTAAACAGTTGTTTACATTAAATCCTTTCTCGCCCCGATTTTCCTTCCTTCCCAACTCCCACTACTGCCTTGTCGGTAGTTCTGCAATTCTTTGGACAGATCTGTGGGATCTGTTCATCCAAAGTCACCAATCAATGTCACCCAGTTGCCGTTTTTTTTCACAGTGCTCATTCCACACGGAAGCCTTTAGTCGAATCGTATACGGGATAAATACATTCACCAACAATACTTTGGCAATTTAATTCACAGGTGCCCAATCTGGACACAAGGTGTCCTGACTTGGCAGGCTAGATAATCTGACTTATTTAACCCAAATCCCGGGCAGCGCTATGCCAATTTGAGTGTCAATGCCTCGTGTAGGAGGGGAAAGTCAGGGAACAAATAGTCGGGCTCGAACCGATGACCATAGTGACGTAGACTGTCCTGTAATGCAGCGACTTAGCCCACTACGCCACGCGGACCCCCTTGACATTCAATCCTAGGTAGGTCGTAGGTCAGGTAGGATCACCACCTTATATTAAGGATGTGAAATGTCAGAATAAGAGCAGAGAATGAATTATGTCATATTTTAAATATTTTATCACATTCCCAGGGAGTTAGAAGTTTAGATACTCTCAATTAGTATTTGGTAGCATTGCCTTTAAATTGTTTAATTTGGGTCAAACATTTTGGGTAGCCTTCCAGAAGCTTCCCACATTAAGTTGGGTGTATTCAGATCCATTCCTCCTGACAGAACTGGTGTAATTGAGTGAGGTTTGTAGGCCTCCTTGCTCGCACATATTTTTTCAGTTCTGCCCACCCGTTGTCTATAGGATTGAGGTCAGAGCTATGTGATGGCCACTTCGGAAGTATGTTTGGGGTCAATGTTCATTTGCAAGACCCATTTGCAACTAAGCTTCAACTTCCTGACTGATGTCTTGAGATGTTGCTTTAATATATACAGGTCCTTCTCAAGAAATTAGCATATTGTGATAAAGTTCATTATTTTCCATAATGTAATGATAAAAATTTAACTTTCATATGTTTTAGATTCATTGCACACCAACTGAAATACTTCAGGTAATTTATTGTTTTAATACTGATGATTTTGGCATACAGCTCATGAAAACCCAAAATTCCTATCTCAAAGAATTAGCATATTTCATCTGACCAATAAAAGAAGTGTTTGTAATACAAAAAAAAAGAAAAAGTCAACCTTCAAATAATTATGTTCAGTTATGCACTCAATACTTGGTCGGAATCCTTTTGCAGAAATGACTGCTTCAATGCGGCGTGGCATGGAGGCAATCAGCCTGTGGCACTGCTGAGGTGTGATGGAGGCCCAGGATGCTTCGATAGCGGCCTTAAGCTCATCCAGAGTGCTGGGTCTTGCGTCTCTCAACTTCCTCTTCACAATATCCCACAGATTCTCTATGGGGTTCAGGTCAGGAGAGTT
>JACXGM010007320.1:7916-23953 GCA_016801145.1 Umbra pygmaea
GAGAGAGAGAGAGAGAGAGAGAGAGAGAGAGAGAGAGAGAGAGAGAGTGAGAGTGAGAGTGAGAGTGAGAGTGAGAGTCGTGCTCTGAAAGTCCATATTTTGGACCCAATCCCAACTCCAGCCAACTCCATGCTACAATCCTTACCATAACCCCTGAGAATGGGAAATCAAACTAAACCCACGAGGCAATGATCCATTTATCTGAAGAAACAATCAATGTGCATCATGTATGAAATAATATAACCATGGAACCTCTGGTGACTGAATAGATCTTAGCACCTGTTAAAGATGACAGCTAGACGCCGCCGGCTCTGTTACAATCTGATGATCATCATCAGTGATAGACTGTGAGGACAAGGGAGAATGTGATATAAGACGTCGAGACCACTCATCTACGTTGCTGAAGCTGATTGGACTTGCGCACATACCCAGCTATAACTTAATATACAGAGGGTTGGACACGCCAGTCGGTCCTCGACACACTGCAGGAGCTATCCACGTCTTTCATCACTCCACAACGCACCCTGGCACGCGTGCTACTCCTCTAACCGCCTCTAACAGAATATTACCACTTCGATCAGAAAACAGGTAACTAATTGTTTCATTCACATAATTCTCCATAGATATGAAAGTTATGTCCTATATGTATGTTTTATTTAAAGGATGTATTTAAAGGATGTATAAACCACTTACTCAGAGGGTAAGCTTTATTTCAAAGTAAACCTGACTGCTGCAAGCTGAAAAAAACAAATATATGGGACTTTGGTTGTTTTAACATATTTGCTGTGTTTGTTAACCTCTTCAAACGCAAAATAACTGCCAATAATAGTTAATTGTCTTAATATTCGCAATGATTGTAAAAATATACCCTTGCGCATTATGACCGTTTTTCCGACAGTTTTTGCGTCAAACCGACCTTTTATTTTCAAGTTAATTATTTAGTGTCCAATTTCTATGTTAATGTAGACATCTGTCAGGCATAGTGCTTTTGCGTAATAGGCTCATGTGCCAATCCCATTCGGTTTCATTTTGGCTATAAACGAATGACTTGTTCTTTAGTTATTTGGGGATAAACATGACCGTTTAGTCATTTACAGACTAATTCTGCGTGAACATTTAAAGATAAAGTCATATTGATTGAGCATAGTTTATCATTAATGCAGGTTACGCGGGAACATCGTCTATACGTGTTTCAATTTTGATTTAATGCTGAACTTCGGCGATGCAAGTTAAAATACGCGCTTTGTTCAGTAGTGTCTACTGTTTCCAACCCTTCGGCTCTGAACTTACAGGTGGTAGTAAGAAGATGAGAAACGGCTTGTTGCTGGTGGCTCTGTTTCTAATCATGAAACTTCGCTCGAGCCAGTCCAGCTGCGAGGAACCTGCGGCTGGAGCCGCTGGAGCGTTTAGATCAACCGCAGACTCTGAGGTAAAAATTATTTTCAAATGAGTTTAGATATATAGGCCTGTCCATTGAAGTGAAAAAATGTCCTACATAAATTGCCTAAAGGTTAGAGTGGATGAATTATATCAAATTTACCAGACCTAGCCAAATATAATAATGTACTAAAATAATTACAGGAGGGCGCAGGTTTGGGAATCCTACAGCGGACCCTTTTGAAGAGATACAACGACTTGGATTATGACAGCTTCGTCGGGCTGATGGGGAGAAGGAATACTGGTATGGGCCATTTCGAACTACTCTGCATCCTAAGTCAACCACAAAAAGTGTATTGTAAATACACATTTGCATCAACAGATGTTGAATGGGGACATGGAATAATATTATATGTAAAGGGTATACTACCAGCAGTAGATCATTGGATTGTAGGCCTACTTTGTCACAGAAACAACTCTGATGACTAGATTAGATTTATTTCACTTAAAAATTGCCCAGTGGTTAGTGAGTCAGACAGTTCGATTGAGCCAATTGGCGTTGTGTCCTTGAGCAAGTCACTTATAAAAATGCTCCAGGGGATGTCTCTACAGTTACGGTAAATCGCTCTGGAAATTAGCGTATGCTAAAAGGATTGTTAATTTTTTTATTGCAGATGCAGGAGTTAACTGCTGGTAAATTAGCATACTCTTTCGGCTTCAATCTGTACTGGGATTCTTAACCATTTTTACCATTTACTTGTTTTCCCACAGATTTAAATGATTTACCACCATCTCCACATAAAAGTAAGTCAAAACTGTTTATTTAGTTTTTTTCACATATCAATATATTTTATTAGATTTAAATAGAAACTATTGTGAAATGTATTTTTCATATACTGTGAACACCTGCATTACATAATGACCTATCTGTTTTTGTTACAGGGGAGATGGATGACGTCTTTGTCGGGCTCATGGGCAGACGAAACTCGGAACTCGGTGAGTGGGTGGAATCAGATCATAAACAGTGCGGTTCAAATCCTGAATGCTGATAGAATGAAAGCTGTGGTATTAAACCCGGATTGCTAATTGCATCGTATATGAGATCAAATACCACAGGAATGATAAGTAAAATAGGCCCTACTTTATAGTTTTAATTACATTGGTAACAACTTTTAATATTCGTTTAATACAGTATCACAGCCCTTTGTTTTGTATTTCTTTACAATAATTTAAAATATAAATCTGCTGAATTGCAGTTTGTGTGGCTCAAATGGCAAAAATAAGGCTAATAACAGCAACACTGTGAAACATAGAAAGACAAAAAACACCCTGTCGAATAAAACCATGAAAACAGTTTAGGGGTCTAAAAGTGAAGTGGTTCTTCAACATGAATAAACACTTCTTGTGTTTTCAGTGCACGTAAAATGTAGCATCAAAACACCAAGAAGTGTCTCTCACACAATCAAATGGTAAAATGCAAAATGTGTTTCAGTCTGAAAATGATTCATGATAACATTATGTTGAAAACAGTTTTTCAGGAAATCTAGATGAAAAAGTCTAAACAGGAGACAGAGAAGGAATGCATTAGGCACAAGAAAATATATTTGAATTGCTGAATTCTGTGGCAGTTAGATGATGAATTAAAACTATGTTGAAAAATGTGAATGTAGGTCATTTATTTTGTTTGTTTGTTTATTTTTGCTGAAAAAAGTCCAAACTTACATGTCGCTTTTTTGTAATTTTTTTGTAATTATCTGTTATGAGAATATCCAAAGAGGAAATTATCCAAGGCCTACTTCATGTGTTTCAGGTGTTTTTATAGGATTTTGGATTAACATATGTAGATATTGTAATTATTCTAGGCATTTATGAAGAAAACAAAGACTATGGTTATATTAAGCAGTTTATGCAGAACATGAGGGATACTGAATCAAAATAAATGGATATCAAATGTTAGACAACATGATGTACAATGATGAGATATGCAATTCCCCTATTTCCATAATTTCACAAATACAGTATTATAAATGCTTTATAATGGAAGCTCTACGTACCTATGCTTGTTTAAATACAATACCCAGCAATGCTTTATAATGGATCCTCTATGTACGGGAGAATGGGATAGTTCTCATGGGTTGGTTGTCACAGAGCTCATTACAGCAAAACTATGGGATAAACTATTTCTTATCAAATGTTTGCACTTTCTGCATTAGATCTTTCATGTGGTCAGTTGGTAGAGGGAGCTAACAATGTTGAATTTAGGGAAAAATTTCACATTTTGATGGGTCATATTTAATATCTACTTTTGTATTCATTTTCTTCTGTGAGGTTGCACAGTTTGTGTATCAACATTTATTTTATTATTTAAAGAATGGAAGTAGCTATGGTTTCGTAGCATATTTCGTAGATGCTAGGTCAAGGCATGTGGTTGTTAATCAATAATTTATCTCAATAGTTCAGATGGGGCTGGTTGTCACATTGATTTAGGGGTTGGTTGTCACAGTGTTATAACTGTGATTCTTGTGATTATACAGGGTATATAGCTTTTTCACATGCAAACATTTTATAAAATACAGATGCTTTGTAAAATATTATATTCAATGTTTTAGATTGTATTCTTGACTGATAGGGATTTGCTTTATTAAATATCCTTATATTTATCATGCTGCTGTGGATTATTCTGCAAAAGTAAACTAATTAAACACAATGGAATTGTAACATAAACAGTGGAATCTTTATTGATTTACTAATTACAAATAGTTTAAATAACAATTTTTATTAATAAAAAATAAAAAATAACAATTGCAATTCTTTGCTGTCTTTAGGTTTAAATTAAAAATAACTATTTATCCTTTGTTGAAAATCCCATTGGAAAGTATACTGACAACTAAACCTTCTCTCTGTAACAACCAACCATGTAATGGGGTTGGTTGTAACAATTTCTTAGTATCTTTAATGGTTTTAAATTTTATTGTGAAACATGATATGATAAATGTGATGTGAATTTATTACAAATACCTTAAAATGTCAAGTAATCTTCCGCAATGTAGATTACTTTGGTCTTGTGCTTAGGGTCATTGTCATGTTGGAAAGTCCAAGAACGTCCCATGCACAGCTTTTGTGCAGAACAATGCAAATTGTCTAGAGAAATATAGGCAAGAGTGAAAAGTGTGACAACATACCCCGGTCTCCCCCACCTCTGCTTGTTCTAAATACATTACCCAGAAATACTTTATTATTGAACCTCTAGCTACTGTACAACTTGCGGTTTGAGCACTGTGCTTATCAAAACATTCAAAATCTATTAAACTGGCCACATTTTTGGAAACATAAATCAACGTTAAACATAAACATTTGCCAGAAATATATATCTAATTCTACACATCAGGATTTACCTGTTTTAAGTTGGTTGCAGTCCAGTAGTTTAGGTTGTTTGAATATTGAATGCCATTGGTGCATTTAGCACAGGCATATTTATTAAGACAACATTGATTGATATACAGTTTTGCAACAGTGTGCATACCCCTGGAGAATTGGTAATACACGTACCATTTTTGAAGAAAACATGATTGAGCATGCAAAACATTTTTCTTAATTTTTCATGGGATTCATATTCAACTGTAGGTCATAACAGAATGGCACAATCATAATAGAAAACATAGCAACAAAGAAATTAATAAAATGACCCCTGTTCAAAAGTCTGCATACCCTCAGTTCTCAATACGGTGTATTGCCCCCTGTAGCAGCAATGACAGCATGCAGTCATTTGTGATAGCTGTCTATGATGCCCCAAATTCTTGCAGGTGGCACAGCTGCCCATTCATCTTGGCAAAATGCCTCCAGGTCATGCAGTCTTTGGTCATCTTGCATAAACCACACTTTTGAGATCTCCCCAGAGTGACTCGATGGTATTAAGATCAGGAGACTGTGATTGCCACTCCAGAACCTTCACCTTTTTCTGCTGTAACCACTGGAGGGTCAACTTGGTCTTGTGCTTAGGGTCATTGTCATGTTGGAAAGTCCAAGAACGTACCATGCACAGCTTTTGTGCAGAACAATGCAAATTGTCTGCCTGTATTGTCCGATAACATGCTGCATTCATCTTGCCATCAATTTACACAAGGTTCCCCATGCCTTTAGAGCTCACCCCCCCTCCCAAATCTTCAGAGAGCCACCACCATGCTTTACAGTGTGGATGGTATTCTTTTCACTATAGACCTTATTGACCCCTCTCCAAACATACCGCTTATGGTTATGACCATAAAGCTCTATTTTGGTCTCGTCACTCCAAATTACAGTGTGCTAGAAGCTGTGAGGTGTGTCAAGGTGTTGTCAGGCATATTGTAACCTGGATTTATGTGGCACTGTTGCAGTAAAGGCTTCTTTCTGGCAACAAAACCATGCAGCAAATTTTTGTTAAAGTATTGTTGTATTGTGCTGCTTATAAAACCACACTGTCATTTTCCAGGGCAGCCTCTATGTCTCCCGAGGTTACCTTTGGGTTTTTCTTTGTATCCCGAAAAAAATCTTCTGGCAGTTTTGGCTGACATCTTTCTTGGTCTACCTAACGTTGGCTTGGTATCAAGAGATCCCTGAATCCTCCACTTCTTAATAAGTGATTGAACAGTACTGACTGGCATTTGCAAGGCTTTGGATATCTTTTTATATCCTTTTTCAACTTTACGCAGTTCCAGTAGCTTATTACGCAGGTCTTTTGACAGTTCTTCTCTGCTCCCCAAGGCTCAGTATCTAGCCTGCTCAGTGCATCCACGTGAGAGCTAACAAACCCATTGACTATTTACACACACACTAATTTCAATTTAAAATGAAATGCCATCCAGAGGCATACGCTGGAATTCTGGGGCCCGTGAAAGAAAACCTACATGGGCCCCACATATATGATAAACCCTTCCTTATTTAAATTCCAGGGCCGTCTCCCTCTCAGGGCCCCCTGAAACATCTCCACCTTTCATCCCTTTCTCACGCCACATTATCAGGCTAAAAGTCAATTTTATTTAATTTCAGGTCAATTTAATTAAAGTCAATTCAAGAAATTCACAGATACTCCAACTCTAAATACAATTGTGGTTTGTACTGAGCAACAAGGAATAACCTGAATTAGAATTGGATTTTCCTTCTGAGTTGAATAGTATTGAAACGGAACTGACACCAACACTGACCTCCACAGTCCTCCAAGTTGCTGTAAAGAAAATGTGTCTTTTCATCTAACTTAGTGTTGATTTTCTCTTACAGATAACATCCGCCCTTTGAGGAAGGAGACGTACCCAGCGAGAAGAAGAGGAGGTATTCTTTTTAACAAGTGCAGACTGAGGTGAGTGTGTCAGTGTTTTTATGCATTTATGTTTGTCAGTCTGTGTGTGTGAGTGCAACATCGTCTCTTAGATGAAAACACATTTCATTGAGGTAGAAAGATAATGGTTTCTATACACCCACAAACTAAACGTACACTCAATTGAAATGCAAGGGCTCCAAGTCAGTGTTCCAGTTCATGCACACTGAATAAAGATTATCAAGATTTTTTCCATGTTTGAAGTTAAACAATATTACATAATAGTCATTTTCTACATATAAAAACAACATTTATTAATGTTTTATTGATAATAAATGTATTACTGTTCAGTAAATAAACTGTTACTGTTTTGATCCAGGTTTCGTCGTGGGTTATAAACAATCATCTGGACCCAGCTTTACCATCCAGCCAAGGCAAAAAACCCTTTTAAGAAGATTTCAGATGTTATTATTACTATAATAAAGAAGAGCAATTGTTTCTTTTACAAAACAAAGTACTGCAAAAACATCTACAGACTTTATCATGGGTTGTCACAGTAACTTACAACTTTATTCAGTGTACATAACGTAACATGTATTATCTGGAAATCAAAAAGTTAAATCTGATGAGATTATTTCTTTACCGTAGTGTTTTTTTTTTCTTTCAAAACTTAAATATAAAACTACATTTTTGTAAATAAAACAATGAATTTACCCAAATGCCTGGTTGATATATCATATTTCTGGAAGCTGTCTGGGTTACCCTTAATTTGCAGAAATGCACTCCATCAACGCATATTCCCCATCCACGCAATGTTTTTAAAGAGTCATAACATAATAATTTAGACAGAGAACTGTATTTACAGACTCAACACCAAAGATCCTGTATATCCTGCATTGTTCCTATCCATCATAATCATTCAGGGTTCCATGCAGCATAGTCAAAGCTTCGCAGCATCACTACGTCATGATGGCCAGGGTAAGATCCTAGTCACCCCATTTCCAACTATGCTGGGAGCCCCAGCACAGGGCATGGCAAATTGGTAAAGCAGGGCCCAGGGTTAAGGTTTCGCAAATCGGACTAACATACCTTATCACATCGCTCTCGAGCAGCTCCGAGTTGAATCACAAAAGTATACTTGGAGAATTTTTAATCCTTCTGCACATTTACTGACATAAGGCTTCCGTGTTGAATGAGTAGTGTGATAAGAATTGGATGGCGTGGCAACATGTGCCTGGAGGAAGCATGTGAGAGCCCTAACCATCCCTCAGCTGCTGAGGAGTTGCCCACAAGCCGGGGTGATAGGGAATTGGACATGATCGATTGGGGGGACGAATGGTTGAAAATAATTTATCCCTGTAATATCTAATCAAAGGACAGACTGAACTATGGAAATACAAGATCCTACCACTGCAATCCAAGTTTAATAATAAAATCAGGCCAGAAGCGTTTGAAAGTATCATGCGTGATCTTCAGTTGATTACGATCTTGAATGCTTTATGCCAATCAGTGGAAATCTTAAAATTACAATTCTCCATGCAAACACACTTCCATCACTGAAGCTTAATCGAAATCCTGAATGGGGTGTCTGAGTCTGCATGTGACTTAAGTGTGTACAAACTACGTAGTTATTGGATGCAGACCGTCCACCTGATGCTAACGATATGTCCTGACAGAGATTACTCCCAGTCAAGAACATTAGCCACCAGTGAGTAGAGACAAAATAGGTCCCTATGTATTATTCTGTAAGAGCCATAACAACATTGGTGAGCAGTATATATAATGACCATACAGGAAGTTGTGGTAATGCCCAATCCAATTGAAATAAACAGATATTTTGTTCCCAGAAGTGTCAACACGAGACACAGTTTCTGTCACATTGAGCATGCTAGTTAGTTACTGTAGTTTACCTTTATTTTACAAGGCAAGTTGACTGAGAACACTTTCTCATTTGCAGCAACAGCCTGGGGAGAAGGGAATGAATGAGCCAATTG
Organism: Umbra pygmaea; assembly: GCA_016801145.1. Classification (NCBI taxonomy): domain Eukaryota; kingdom Metazoa; phylum Chordata; class Actinopteri; order Esociformes; family Umbridae; genus Umbra; species Umbra pygmaea. The sequence continues at coordinate 16,578 of JACXGM010007320.1, forward strand.
AGAGATAGGGATGATATGGGATGATATGGTTGCCATGATGATATGAGGCCCAGATTGGAAATTTGCCCAGGACACCACCCCTACTCTTACGAATAGTGCCATGGGATCTATAGTGACCTCAGAGTCAGGACACCCGTTTTAACGTCCCATCTGGATGACAGCACCCAACGCAGGGCAGATGTCCCCATCATTGCCCTGGGACATTGGGAATGATCTTTAGACCATAGGGAAGAGCGTCCCCTACTGTCCCTCCAACTCCACTTCCAGCAGCACTGGTCTCCCATCCAGGGACTAACCAGGCCCAACCCTGCTTAGCTTTAAAAGCAAACCAGCAGGGCAATACAGGGCTCTATGCTGCTGGCCTAACACAGACTAGTAACACACCAGTTACTTAAATTCAAAATATGCATCTCCATTTCTCTGTTAATTTGTACATTATTTAGGTTATATTGTAAACACTGAACAAATCTAAAATGTACCCTATGCTTGTCAAGAGGCTACTGTTCATATTCCTGCTTACTAGAAAAACACATTTAACCTCATATTCAGAGAATTGCCCTTCTCTCTACTGTGCTACTGAAGTCCTATTATTCTGATTGGGATTATTAGATAATGTCTCCTTCCCAGGTTCACCAGACAGATGCTTTGCCTCCGACTCTCGATTAGCACCAGGGTTAGTAAGTACAGAGGGGGTTGTCCCTTTCCAAGCCATCCCAATGGCAGGTCTCTCTGTCTGGGTCAGTTGCTCTACCAGTCCCTGAGGTAGCGGAGGTCTGTATCGGTATCTGTACCCATAGGCGCGTAGGTGGTAGGTCCAGTACTCCAGGGTGTACATCAGTTCTGCATCCACGTAGTGGAAGGACACGGCCAGGTCTGAGCAACACTGGGGGCCCTGAGGAGTTACAAGAACAAACACTATAAAACACACTACAAGGATTCACACTGTTTTTTGAGTGGACAAGACGTCTGACATTAACAATATTTTTGTACTTATTTAATTTTTAAACCTGCACTATCCAACTTTTTTGAAAACTACAACTAATTCAAAAACTGTTTTAGGACTACTAAACTTTAGGAACTCAAGAAAATTAAATAATACAAAATACAGACAAAAGCAGAATAGCAAAATCGACATTTCACAATATCTAACAAGAAACAAATGCATATTATGGACAAAATCGTAATGTGTATATTTGGAAATTGGTTATATCAATTCCTGTAAATCCTTTATCTCTCCTGTGTAAAAACATAAAACACTTTTTTTTCTACACAAAATTCGGTCCGACAGGACAAATGAATGTAACGTGGTGCAGGTTTAACTTGGCTTTTTTTATTTGTACAACGGGAATATCTAACCGTGTTCTTTGAGTGGTAGAGCTGCTGTAGATGCAACCCAGGGTTCTATCAGTGCCTGGGAATCCCACGACCTTACAGAGAATACGGTCTTGGCACTGCTTAAGTTGGTGGGAGGACTCACGACACATTCAATTGTAGCAACACCTACTGGTGAGTGGTGGGACTGCAAGCTAAATTGTCATTAGACTATTGATGAGCTTGTGTACTCTAACTGTGTTATGTGTTGTGATGGTCCCTGTCTGAAAGGACCATAATAGAATGGTCTCATCAGCATTAGAAAGCACAATGAATTAGTGTTATGATCTGTGACAATTTGGTTAATTTTCCGGTGTTCAAAGAAGAAAACCCATGGCAATCATCCACTCCAGTGCCAGAGCAATCAGGTTTCGTTTTCTTCTTTTTATTTCCAGGCTGCACGAACCAGGTCCAAAGGCCCAGTGGAACAGACATGAAATATTCATTAACATAATCATTCACCATTACATAACAGGGAGCCTATTCAGGCTGTTTTGTAAAAACTATAATAATAATAATAACGCTCCATGATTCGCACCTCTAGAGGGTTCATGTGAGACAGCAGTGTCCTTGTCAACTGGTGCCCTACCAGCGCCTTACGTGGACAGGAGCTCACTGCATCTGTCTACTAGCAGCTCAAATGTTACACTGATTTACATCCTGTTCATCACAAATTAGCTTGGTGAAAGACAAGCACTCTGTCCTAGCCATATACCTTATAGATCACACAGACACCTGAGCCACAAATGTCCACTTGCTGTGCAATGCTGATAGAATTACAGGACTCCAAGCACAAAACAAGATCAAGCTGTAGGATAACTGTCGCCTTAACCCAATTCCATTAAGGCACCTCCACAAGAGAAAGAAAAGAAGAAGAGAGACTGGAAAGAGTGTGTGATAGAGGGAAGGACTGAGTGTGAGCTGGCCTGTCGTGCTAATAAAGCTTATGTTTATGAATTCATGAGACAAAAAAGACAACTGTACTACCTTCCCTACTGAAAAAAATAAAAAATAAAGGTGATTTATCTATTCTTAGATTGTCTATTTTTTTCCAATAAAATATTAAAACCAGGGGGGAAACTCAATATGTTTTTATGAAGCCTGAATAACTCAAGATTAACTACAGTAAGTCTGTCAGAAAGAATTGACAATGCAAGTTTGTTGTTATGGATGTTCTTTGTCAAGTCTAATGGTTAAAATACTAGCTTCGTGACCAAATTCGTATTGGTGGTAATTAATAATTATTGTTAAGATGTAGGTAGAGTTAGTTGTATTAGAGTATCTTTATTTTGATTAATTACAATGTTCAATATGTTGTACATAGTAAAAGAATTGACAATATTGATGCAATGTCTCATGCCAATAAAGCAACTTGACAATTCATTTGAATTGGAGAGAAAGCAAAAGAGACAGATGAAGACAAATAGAGCAGGGGTATTCAACTCTGGACCTCGAAGCCAGATCCACACCAATTTTTCATTGCAACCCTCTAATCTGAGACTTATTTAGACCTGGAACACCATGTGAATCTAATTAACGTTGAGGTAGAACAGAAAACCAGCAGGCTCCGGACCCCGTAGTGTTAAGAGTTGAAGACCCCTGATATGGAGGAAGTCAGAGAAGAAGTGAGAGAAGGAGAGTGAGTTGGAGGACAGAGCTCACCAGGAACTGACCTCTACAATTGGATAGTAGCAGTAGTTCCAGTACCAGAAGCTCTTCGAGAACTTTCCAGTAAGATGATGCTCAGGAACAAATGGATGAAACGTCTCCCGTTGCATCGTGTCCCTGGAGTCCATGGCCTGAACGCCCATCTTCTCGAGACACTGGCCCAGGGCCAAGTCCTCCACGGGGGTAGTGTGGCTGCAAACCTTGGTCTTGAACCCCTCCACAAACCTCCTGAGAGCTTCTCTACTCAACACGTACCCCGCCCCCCCACTCATGTAGCCCTGCTTGGCGAAGGGTTTGAAGCGCTTGCCGAAGTACAGGGGCTCCTGAGGCGTGTGATTGGACAGCACCCAGCGGAGGTTGTCCACTACCACGAAGGTGTCATCGTCTGCCTTGAGGAACCAGTCGGCATCACTCCCATGATGCTGCAGGGCGTAGTGAAAGGCCCGGATGGTCTTCCAGTAAAGCTGGTCGCGGCCTTCCCCCGTACCTAACCCCACCGTGGGAAAGTCTGGAGATGAAGAAGAATAACGAGAATATTATAATGCCCAGAGCCTACTGACGTTCAACCCTACTAGATGTAGAGCAGTTACCTACCTTGCTCAAGAGCAACAGGTTGGATGCTTCCAACAACATTTTCCTGACAGTCAAGGGATTAAAACGACCCCTTTTCCAGTCCTTAGTGTACTCATGTAAGTGGTGGTGGATGAGATGGGCTTTGCCCCTCACTGAGTAAATCGCTTTGGGTTCCTTGAAAAGCGCTATACAAGTCAAACTAATTATTATGTACTTGGGCAATCTGGCTGTGAATACACCTGCTTGGGAGAGTGACTGGCTGGTTGTGTAACTGGCTGGAAGTGTGTCCGCCTGGGCTTGTACCTGGCTGTGCCTTTACCCACCTGGGCTTGTAACTGGCTGGACGTGTACTTGGCTGGAAGTGTACCTGGCTGGGTGTGTACCTGGGTCGTTTGCAGAGCTCACGAAGACCACTAGGTTGCAGTGGTGGCCCCAGGTGTCCTTGACGTGACGGGCCTTTGTCTGCAGGTTACTGGGACTAGTCATTACCCAACACAGGATGCGCACCTTCTGGTATAATTCATCTGCCACACGACTGTCCTCGCCTGAAAAGCAAAACAAAATTTGTACTAATTTGCACTCTATGAACTTACTGTATACTTAACATTACTTCCAGCACTAACTTTACTGAAAGCTACTCAATAGTTAAGGTTTACTTACTGTACTGCAACTGGGTTGTGGTTTCACGAATCTACATATTTATTTATTCATTTTTTATTTCACCTTTATTTAACCAGTTTAATCGATTGAGAACAAGTTCTTATTTGCAATCGTAACCTGTCCAAAAAAAGGCGCAAGTTGCAAGGCGACATAAAGTTACACAAAGTACAAACATGCAGGTATACAGTTACACATATAAACGGTATTATGTTACATAAAAACATACATGTACATTCATATTGGAATGTAAAGTGGCAGTACTAGAGAACACTAGAATAGGTAACATGATGAACATGGCTGAAAATGGTAATGTGCAAATTATACAGAGACAGCTGTGCAGTTGCTCATGTGCAATATGCGTTAAGGCTTTGAGGAGTACGCTAGGGCATAAATGGGCAAAGAGAGGGGTCAACATGTGCAGCTGTCAGTCAGTAGATTTGAAAGTAATGCCTTAAAAGTAGTGATGGGGACGGTGGACTCGAGTTTCAGGGATTTTTGTAAATTGTTCTGATCATTAGCTGCAGAGAACTGGAAAGAGAGGGCGCTAAATAAGGTGCAGGCTTTTGTAGCGACTAGGGAGATATATTTGCTTGAGCACAGGTTGAGAGTGGGTGATGCTATGGATATTAATGAGCTTAGGTTAGGCGGTGCTTGCCTAGTAAGGACTTATAGATGAGATGGTACCAGTGGTTCAGGTGTCGAGTGTGTAACGAGGGCCATCCAACTAGTGAGTAGAGGTTGCAGTGGTGGGTCTTATAAGGGGCATTCGTAACAAAACGAATGGCACTGTGGTATACCACATCCAATTTCTTGAGAAGATAGTTTGAAGCAGTTCTGTAGACAATATCACCGAAGTCAAGCATTGGGAGGATGGTCATTTTCACAAGGGCTTATTTGGCAGGAAGTTTCATGTAAGTTTTTGCTCTATGTTCCTGAATGAGAAGTTATATTATCCCTGTTTGTATTTGGATATTTACTTCACCCATGTGTGTGTATGAATATAATTACTAAGTAAACATCTAAGGGATCTGGAACTACATTCTGAACCAAAATCCTGCTTTTGGCTCCTTTTGTACTCCGACCAGCCGTTACATCCCTTAGTTTTAAATGATTGACCCTCATTTGGCAGCAATAACCTCAACCACAGTTCTGCCCGCACTGACTGTCAAGCCACGCAGATACAGTAGATAAACCTTCCACAAATCACACAAAAATTGTCTCAACTGCATGCTGTTAATTGACGCTTCATGTGAAATGTACTGTAAAACTGGAAAGAATATAAAATGAAGAAATGTGGACAGTTAGCAAAATCTTTCCATTTCCATATTCTATGCATAATAAATGTATGAAAGTTAACACTGTAATTGTCATCAACACATTTCTTTAAAAAGGTAGAAAAAGATAACCAAGATTTTTAAATGTAAGCATCCATTATCATTAAACATAAAACTAGCAATACTGAAGCATCTCTATAATCCAAGCACGTTATATGTAGACAGCACAGCAAATTGTTATAATCTGATTTAGATGTACAAAGTGATGCAACACAAAAAATGCTTCTCAATTTCTGTTTGAAGTGGGCTCCATAATTACTGGCACTCCTGACTGGCAATGCACAAACAATAATTTAAAAACAAACAACATAATTATAGAGATTTATAATTCAAAATACCAACACATGAGAAACACTGTACTTTATTAATCTGTCAATGGAAACTCAAAATCATACAATAATTTAACACAAAATAAATCTCACCAAATTCAAGGATTAATAATTATTGACACTTATTATTAACTTATTCAGTACTTAGTGCAACAACCTCTGGCTGGGATAACGGCATGGAGTCTCTTCCTGTAATGATTGACAGGGTTAAGGAACACGTTTGGAGGGATTTTGGACCATTCCTCTATGCAGATCTTTTGAAGATCCTTCACATTATTGGGTTTGCGCTTATCAACTGCCCTCTTCAACTCAGCCCACAGGTTTGATTGGATTGAGGTCTGGCGACTGTCTGAGATGGCTATGGCAGAACATTCACTTGTTGTTACAGAACCATTTCTGTGTGGATCTTGAGGTATGTTTTGGGTCATTGTCTTGGTGGAAATTCCACCTACTGCCAAGTTCAAGCCTTCTGGCAGAGGCAACCAGATTGTCAGATAAAATTGCCTAATACTTGGTGGAATTTAATATGCCATCAATCCTGACCAGTGCCCGTATACCTCTGGAATTAAAACAGCCCCAAAACATCACATACCACCACCATATTGCACCATGGGTATGAGGTGCCTCACCTTGTATGCATCTGTTTTAACGCCAAACATGCTGATACTGTGTCTGACCAAAACATTAAATTTTGTTCTCAGATGACCAGGGGCCTCATTTATAAATGTGGCGTACGCACAAAAGAAGACGTACACAGCTCTCTTCTGAATAACTGGGATTTATAAAAAGCAAACTTCATGGGAAAATGTGTGGTCATTCACGGCAACTCTGACCCAGGCGTAACCACAAGAACGGGTGAAACGAGAAATGGCGACACTGCCGGCAGATGGATGAACATAGGCTACTGTAGATCTGTCTGGAACTGCAGAGCATTGTGTAAATGAAATCAAAATACTGCCTCTCATTAATAATATGAAGATGTCACAAAGCCATGCTTACAACTAACAGCATGCAGTGAAAAACACACAAAATAAAACAAGATTGTAATGTAAATGCAAATGATGCACATATTGCACATATTTGCAAAAAGAACACTCAAATATATTCTCTAATTATATTAACATGTTATGTAATTCATCCTCATAACTAATAAGGTAAACAGAACGAAATCATGTTTAAAACTGATATTCTTGTCAATGTCTTTGTCTGGCGGTGCAGATAGATAGATAAATAGATGATGATAAATAGATAATAAATAGATAATAGATAGATAGTCTTTAATGTCCATTGGGGAATATTGTTTTCATAGTGTATAAATGTCGTAATCAGACACAGAAACAGTGTTCATTTATATACATTTAGTTCGTTTTATTTTTAAATGTGTTCCATCTTGAAGCATGTCTTAAAGGTGCTATATGTAATACATGTACTGTAATAAATA